>ARYC01002704.1:0-20050 GCA_000711775.1 Oxytricha trifallax
AGGTTTTTAGAACTGTTTTTCAAACTTGAGAGATTGATATCAAATTCTACTGATATAATTCCATATTTTTTAATTTAAATTGGTACGTACTTAATTAGGAGCAGCTCCTAAAATGCTAGTACTTTATTAGGAGCATTAATTAAGCTAGTACTTAATTAGGAGCACCCTAATTTTAATCATAAAATCACAAAATACCTCCCAAAGCAGTACGTACTTAATTAGGTTCACCTCCTAAATCGGTACGTACTATAATCAACTTATTATTGAAAGTAAAAATGGTTACTTCCTCACCCATATTTAGAGCTGGATCGTCTCTTAACACTCATATTTCTTCTCTAGTACTCCAAAAACCTCCCTTGAAACTTGTAGACTTGCAAAGCTCTCATATAAGCTCTCAGTTATAGAGGCAGTTTTATAATTTTAAATCAAATTTAAATATGAGCGCTAACATTTTAAGAAAAACAACAGCACTTCCATCAAACTAAATGAGACTTACCTTTGGCAGCAATAAAAAGTGTGATAGCTGTGAGATGAACTCACTTAAAGAGCAACCAGAGCTATCACTTGAGGTCTCTGTTATTAAAATAGAAATTAATAATAGAAAATTAATGGCAAACAAGTGTGTCGGAGACAGAGAGGAGGAGAAAGTTAGAAATGAAGTTTCTATGTAAGCAGATGAAGTTGAAGTATTTTTTTGTGAGAAGTGTGAAAGAGACTTCACTTATAAGTCTAGCTGGTACAGGCATATGAAGGTCCATAAGGAAGCTAAGCCTACTGTTTACTTAAAGCATGACAAAGTTGATGGAAAGTATGATTGCTTTGAGTGCCATAAGCAGTACTGTCATACAAGAGATTTAAAGAAGCATCTTTTAAAAGCCCACAAGAAAGAGATAGAAGTTGAAGATCAAGACACTCAACTGAAGTTGCTCAACAAAAGAAAAGCAAGGGAACCTCTTTAAGCTGCTGAGCTTTAACAAGCAAGCGAATCAGAGTATGTGAGGGTTGCACGCAACCTCTTAGCATCAGAGGTCACTAAAATCATGATTAAAATATAATACAAGAAAATTCCAGTACTAGCATAGATTGATTTAGATACTTCTCTCTAAAGCTGCCTAATTCTAGAGGACTCCTATGACAAGAAAGTTATTAAGGATCATCAGTATGCTTACAAGGTATATCCTTCAACTATCTCCTTAGTGATGATAAATATTAAATGGAGTTTACTAATGAGTATTAAGTACTCACTCAGGCTAAGTTTAAAGAGTGCAAATACTTAATAAAGCTAGATGCTGTTCTCCTAGCCTAAGATCATGTGGCTTTCAGACTACCACTCTTTGAAATGACACTCAGAGATTTCATATCTGATCAAAGAAATCATAGATAGCTTGCATTAATAGCAACCTAAGCTGTTCAAGGTATCAAAGAACTTCATAAGTTAGGCTTTGTTCACAGGGATCTCAAGCCTGAGAATATAATTTTGAACTTTTCACCCGTGACAGTAACAATTATTGATTTCAACAGATCATTAAGAGTGGAAGTATCAAGGCTTGGAAGTGTTATGGGAACTCCAGGCTATTATCCAGAAAGAGAAGACTGGAGAGATGGTGACTTTCAATGGGATGTGTGGGCTATGGCAGCAATAATCATAGAGAGCGATATGCCGCGCAATGAATACTACTCTACAAGGTGCGAGAGGGATGCCAAACAAAGAATAAAGCAATTTATTGACAAAACAAGAGTATCTCAATCAATGAAACAAATGGCAGAGTCAATAATAATAAAACCAAACTCAAGATCAGACATAGCAATAGAGCAGATAGAGTTGTGGTTAAGTAAGATAAACTTCAGGCCTTTACCTCATGATCCAAAAGTGCATTTTGAGGGATTAAATTAAATACATTTACTATAAATTTCACATTAAAACCTATTAATAACCCCAACCCCTAACAAATTCCCTACAAATCAAAGCACTTATAAACCTCATTAAGGGGTTTTGGGGTTTTGATTGTCTTTAGGACTATTGCTCATTTCATTAATGGAAGTTTGAATTCCTTAGTTGTATGGGAGGAGGTCTTAAAGATATTATTTAAGTACAATCTGATTTATGTTTTTGAAAAACTTAGATCTCTTCAGTTTCCAATAGATTGCTTTGGTACCTCTCTTACTGACTTATAATTCGTTGGCTTTTAAACCAATTGAATTTCTAGCCACTTTAACACTCTAGAGCTCCTACATGACTTTTTCATCCAAAATGATCATGTTTAGATGTTAAAAGAGTTAAAAGTTATTAATATTTAGGAAACTGAGTATACAAGACTTTTGACCATCACTATTTTTTCAGTCTTTTCATTTATACATTCAATTTCACAATTCTACTAGGATTACTTGAAATATATTAACAAACTTTCCTTCTACTCGAAGAGCCCTGAACATCTTAAGTATCTTCAAACATGGACACTGATATAACGGACCTTATAAATATGATGGCTTCTGTAACCGTAATGAATTGGGTAGATGCTAAGGTGCTACAATTAATGGATCATATTCGTAGGTGATGGCTATTTTCTATCTCTATACTCTGGCTACTGAGGTCCTACTTAGATGTTATTGAGAGGTGACTACTGATATGACAATGGAGTTCTGAGCTGCTAAAAAGATTATTACGGCGGCAAAGTGCTGAGGTACCCCGGTTTTTACCAAGGCCCTTTAATTAACATATATTACGTTCCATTTATATATTTATGAGTAAAAGGCTTGAAGTTTGTTAATTTAAGAATATACTACTACTTATAATAATTTAAGAATATATAATACTTAAATAATAAAACATTATAATTGATTTATCTAAAGTATTGGTTTAATTACAATGATAATTGGAAATATTTATGCTTATTTTGTTTCAATTTAATTAAGAATTAATCATATTTTTATTAAACTTTTATTTGCCATTTTTTAATATAATTATAGTTTTATGATTAGATATTTAATAATAATGTATAGCTAAATTTAAATACTAGAATAGCTTTTCAGCTATAATAATTTACATTTCTATTGATTTGATTGTATTCTAAATAATTTCTTATTAAGAAAAATTATTATTAATTTTACTATATTTTCAAGTTATACAAGAATTTTATAATTAAATCGTGAATAATGGAAAATACTTGTCAATAAATTAAAGGCTTAAAAGATTTCATTTTTTAATTCTCTATTTAAGATTCTATAATATATCTTATTAGTTGATAAAGATCTTGCCAATCCAAATTGAGATCTTACAGTAATCAACTTAGTAGATAATAATTAGGAGGTAAATAAAATAAGAAGTAGATAAACAACCTCTTTTCCTTTAAAACTATTAAGCAAAATTCCTTAATGCCTAAAGAATTTTCACATTTAAGATTAATTTAATATACTGAATTTGATTCTTTCAATCTCAGAGGATATTATGAAAACCAGAAAAGACACAAGCATTACTTGATAATACTAATACCAAGTGAACTTGAAATCAAGCTTAATACATCCTTTGATAACATAAAAATATTAATAAATCGTCTATCAAAGAGTAGTCTAAGTGTTTGAAATGCTAAAATTAAGATAAGGAAAATAATTAAAGAAAAAAACATGATTCTATGATTGAACCTTAAAATATTATTAACTTAAAACATATATTAGGCAATTAGGATTTTAAACTCTTAATTAAAGTGATAATAATTTTTTTATCTATTTTTGTCATTATTTAATCAGTAAAAAATGAACATATTGTAAACAGTAAATCTATTTAAGATAATACTATTTAAAAGGTTTAGCTTATATACTAAGATGTATCTGAGTAGGTAATTATATAGATATACCTAAAAGATTAATAATCTTAAATTCCCTCATCATTAACAGAACTCATTTGATAATTAATAGTAATTGTTAAAGAATACAAAATTGAAATTATTCTCATAATATAATGCTACTTGCCCATCTTAAGATTCCTAAATTATCACTATCTTATAGGTTAATCATTAGTAAAGTTCCCACTAAATATTATATAACTTCACTCCACTTAATCGAAAATTAAAAATAAAATCCATTTAGAAAGATTATAGTAGGGTAATTAGGACCTCTAAACAGAGAGATAATTAAATCCAAAACAACCATCATGCCATAATATAGCTCAGCATTTGAGAAGATTAATGCTGATATTTATGAAGATAGTATAGAGGAAGAATTTTAGTTTGTTTATATATGAGGAATACACTATTTCAGATAGATTTAGTTGTGTTAAAAAATGAAATTTTTTATAATAAAATAAAAGAAGCAATAAGCTAATAAGATAATCTTTTTTTAAATTAATGATATACAATTAGTTAAAATCAATGAGAATTGATATTCTAACTTGTCTAGCTTTTCGATTGATATTTATATCATCTTATGCAAAATATGCTACTTTGGCAAGATAGTTATTGGAAAATACTTTGACTGCAAGGCACCCATGTTTCTTGAACTCCTACCCCTCATTTGAAGATATTAGCCCGAGTTGATGTCACATGCAATAATCACTTAGGCGTCCACTCTGAATCTGGTATTATAACCGTAGCTTTCATCCTGGTTAAGGATTAAGACCCTATTAAGTCAAGATAAAATTTCCTCCAGAATGGTTAATGAAATGCTCACTCTCACTTTTAATGAGCCTATTTAATTTACCATGCTTTTAATCGTTTTCATCTCATAGCCTTTGCAAAAGATAATGAAAGGCACAGAGTAACAAAACTCCTCGATCTCTCTTATTCATTTAATGCATCTCATCAGCATTTTGAGCAGACAATAATATCTCCTCCTTAATCTTGGCACAATTCATTCAAAATTTCATATTCGCTCTTGAATTTCAAAACTTTCGTTTATAAAAATTTGATCGAGCACTCTTAAAATACCTTTTTAAAAAAGTAGCGCTGAACATATAAGACCTGGTCATCCCTAAATCCCGTACTCCGTACAATTTGCTCTCGTGATAATAATATGGATAATTCCAAATTATGTGATCGAATTCATCAAGTATTAAAATATCATAAGCCCTTATTTATTTGTAAAGTTTTCAATGATTTCTATTTATAACTGGATGCCTAATGGTTAAAGAAACTTCTATGTCTGCAACTTGAGGATCTAGTCTGGAAATATATTAACGAACTTTTTCCCCTATTAAATCCATTAACATGCAAAAAGTCTCTATGAATCCAGGTCTTTACAGATGCCTACAGCATCTGGATTTGAATGTTAATATCATGATGATTCAAGAGAATTATAGCTAGTGTTGACTAATATATTGAGTGTTTGTATCTAGGCAGCTTTCCTACAGTGAATACGAGCAAATGAGCAAATCGTCTAGAGTAATCTTAACCTCTAAATCTTAAGATTTTTAAATTCCCCCAAATCTCCTAATTTTTTATCTCATTCTTAGATAAATCTCTTATTTTAGGAGGATGATTGCAGTTTGCCGGCTTCTTGCATCCACAAAGCTTCATCTTGGTGGAATAATTATTCTAATTTATCAAGTTAGTAGTCTTTAACAGATTAAAGCACAACGACTAATCGTTTCAATCGTAAGTATTTGCTAACGCTTGCGAGTATTGTCAGAAGTATTCTTCTCTGTGGGAAAAACAGCTATAAGCTCATTTAATATATTTTAGGGGTCTTGCTTTACTTTTGATATTGATATCATCTTTATCATATCCTCCCAATATAGTTTATTGATTTTCTGATAGTTGAGATTAAATCATTGTAGAGGAAGTTATCTTTGTTTTTAACTACTATCTCTGCTTCTTTTTTATTGAACCCACTCTTACTTAAGTATTATTGAAAAATGGTATTTCCCATTGGTGGGTAATCAGACTTAAGCTATGAAAGAGAATTAAAATCTTGTAAAAGGCTCACAAAGGTCATAGTCTTTGTATGTTTAGTATCTTTCAGATGCCTGTTTATGGATGATGCCATTACATTTAATAGCTTCTTCTCCACATCGTCAAACACTTAAATATCAACATTAGTTTTTAAATTTGGGTAGAGAGCATTTATCAGGGTTTGCCCCTCTAATGGTAATTATTTTATAACAGATGCTGCTTCCAAATGAAACTTAAAGATTTGCTATAATGAGTATAATTTAAGCTCTCCAAACTTTAGATCTCTCGAATTTTGAATAGCTCAATTATGTGTATCTGATGAATGCTTGAGTTAGAGTTCAACAAAAACGCTATAAAAATCTCTGTCTGAAATAAGTGGCAGATTCAACTTTTAGATAACATTAAGTTGAAATTCATCGTCAAGTTCAGAGAAGTTATGAAAAAGGAAGACGGACAATTGATCAATGTTATTCTAAGGTTTAGATCCTTGCGCAGGACTATTATTCGAGGTCCCGAGTCTTTACTTTTGAAAATTCTTTTAGATTTTCACTGGCATTATTCTGTCTGACCCTCTTTTACCAAGTAACTAGTCTTCCTTAGTCTTTGTGCCAGTAAAGGTTCATCGAAGATTCTATCTCTTAACTCAGATGTAGTTTTTAATCAGATCGCGGTCAAGTTCTTTAAGAGGATATTCTGACAACTTGGGATGCTCTTGAATATCCTTGTAATTCTACTAGTAACAATAGGTAATTAGGCTTAGATCTATCTTCCCCTCTGAACATGCCACTTTGGCATATTTGTGATCATAGTATTTTTCGAAATCAGTATAAGTCTTGAAAATTTACTTTCATTGTCTTTGCTTCGCTAATTTATCTCCCTTTTATTAAGGTCAGGTGATGCTTTTGATTTTGATGATTGAAGAGATTCAGTCGATGAGGGTTTGGAATCGAAACGTGAATCATCTCTATCGTAAATTGATTTTTGAGAGTTGCTCATTTTAAATCTATGAACGAATAAACTTTTGAGTTTATTAAATTTAAATTTATATCACTTATAAAGTTAATCTAACATCATTTACAACTAAGCTTAATGATAAAGGGATGGGAAGCAATCAAATGCGACAACAATTTTTTCTCAAAAAATCTGAAAAAGGTAAAAAAAAAATCAACAATAATCACAAAGTCACAAAAAATTACAGACATAAAATTTCAATTTTTTTGGTGAAAGTCTCTATCTTTCCCATCTTTTTGGAAAATCGAAATGTCATTTGATGTTTCCACATTCAGAAAAAGTATTTCGATTAAAAAGGCTGTTTTCTTATAGTTAAGGCGAGTATAAATATTTTATTTTTAATTACCGTAAGGTAATACATTTATGGAGTTCAATTCCATTAAAAGATCATTCAACTAATTTGAAATGAATGATAGCCAAGCTGAGGACAGCATCCTAAGGATTATTCATCACGAGCTCAGTGGGAAGTTCAAGTCCAAGCTAGAAATTTACACCTATCTTACAGAGATTCGTAATTTGTTAGCTCATAATACTTTACAGTTGGGTTCTACATGCCACCAATCAAAGGAGTCAACAGAAAATACCTCAGATTAATTTTTAAGGGAAACAAGAGACTTTTTTAAATTGATCAGATCAAGATGGTGAAGGTGACAAAGTATGATGAACTCTCGGTGAGACAGCAGCTCTACATGCAAGTATGTGACGGTCAAGAACTGAGCATCCACTTGCCTGATATGTCAGAGAAATCCAAACATATTGACAGGCAATACTTCTTCAATGTTCTCAACACAATTCAGTCAGAATCTCTCACATATCAACAAGTAATTAGGAAACAGGAGTAACGCGTTGATTAAGGACAGAAGAACGACTTCCTCCTCATCTCTGACGATATGTTCTCACATCTAACCTGCCATCCCTTTATCTCATAAATAATGCTGATTTTTTTGAAAATAGTTTATTATAAGAATTTTATAAACATTAGAAAGGAATATTATTACAATAGTGATTAAATTTTATCTAAAAAATGTTTCATTGTCTCTATTATACTTTGTATATTCTGCCATATGACCAAGAAAATACTCCATGACCATTTCTTTAAGCTGTTTTGTGAAGTCTCAGTCTTACTGCACCAGAAGTCTTAAAAGGTAGAACCACTAAAGAATACAAAATTTAGATATGTTTTTTGTAACTTGCATTTTTTGTGAGTACACAGACTCCACCAGCGTCTCCACATATATTTTCCATTTTAATATTTATTTTTTTTAATTATAATTTATTAATTATCGATTATTTATCATAAATCTTACTCCACCTTAAACTTATTAATATTTAGAAAAATCGGGGAGGACTATGCAGCTCTTGAAAGCTTCTACTAAACTAATGAAGGCCATAAAACCTAAGCAATCGCCTCCCAAAGTTTTGTCCCTTAAGCGGTTCAGAGGAATAGAGCATGCCTCAGCTAGCAAAGGATTAGACCAAGTGATGGGTCTCGGCTGATGGAGACGAACATCACAATCAAACCCCAAAACCCCTTAGTGAGGTTTATAAGTGCTTTGATTTTTAGGGTAAAAGTGGGGTTTTATAAGGGTTAGTAGAGAAATTAGGCCAGTTTGCAAAATGAGAAATAGAAATTAGCGATTATTAAGTCAATTTATGATGAACAATATATATATTTATTGCTTTAGCTTAGGAATGGAACGAATATTATTATAGACATATTCAAACCAGTGAAGAGTTATGCAGCAATTGCAAAGCTCTTAAACAAGAGTACTTCTTCGGTGAAGTATCACTGCTTGCTAGCTGTTTAGTTTTACAATTCAGGTTCTTGTTAACATCCTTCAAGAAGATAAAAGTTTTCTTAGCAACATATTGACAACCTTTGTACTCTAAGACATTAAAGTATTGGGCACACTTTCCAATTGACTAGCGAGCTGTGATGTTTCATCGCAAATTTGCTGACATGCGAAAATCTCCATATACTATTGCCAATATTTATAGGAGAAATGGTATTACTTTCAAGACTATCAACAGAGTGAAGAGAGTGATTTACTATACAATGTCATTTTATAATAATAATTTAAACTATATTTTTGATTAAATGCAGAGGGCTATTGATAATAATATCAAGTTCATACACGCTGATGAAGCAGTGTTTACGTTCAACACCTTTATTAATAAGTCTTGGTATAAGAAGTATGATAATATAGAAGTCTATGACTAAAAAGTGAAGGTAGTCACCCATGCAATTTTAGCTGGTATAAGTGAAGATTCAGGCTTAGAGACTTATGTTATTCATCCTCACTCTAATAAGCGAGATCAATAAATAGATTTATTACAAAAGGTAAGAGATAAATACAACAATCAAGAGATCATGCTGTTGGTTGATAACCTCTCAGTACATAAAACTAAGGAGTCTAAGAAAGCTTATGAAGAGTTAAAGATAACTTCTGTGTATAATTCCTTACAGTCCACAATTTAATGGAATATAAATTAACTGGAGTTAAACCAATACTCATTACAAAAATCTCTTACTGTATCACCTTATGCACGACTTGCCTATCGATACAGTTGTCTTGATCCAAAGTAGCTGCAAGAGAGTGAGTATAGACAAACGACGATATGTACAAGGAGAGGAAGAATGAATGTTTATTAATAAGTTTTAGACTTAAATGAATAAATTATTTCACATATCAATCGGGCACTTAAAAAGATTAGGCTTCTCTTTATCTTCTTCCTCTTTAGTCTTAACAGGCCCTAAGTTTCTTCTCTTCGAACCTTTTCCTGCATCTATGTTTATTTCCTCTGGTTTTCATATGTCATGATAAAGTTTTTTGCTAAATTAATATATTGTATGCTGCTTTCTTTCTCTGTGAACTTTTGCATTATCTTTCATAAGAAAAATGGAAGTTCCAGATTTTCCTACAAAGTTATATTCTAAAGCTTACTAGAGAGATAAGGATTCTTCTTGAGCTCCTCGAGTTAGGGCATGCTTATAAGTTTACTTTGCTTTCTTTAATCTCAGGAGAGATAGAGTATCGTTTCTTGTGAACTTCTTCTATAATTTCTCTCAAATATTCCTCTTTTATTGTGCCTAAAACACCAAAGAAGAAGCTTCTTTCAGGCAACTTGTTTGAAAGTTACTTCTTGCTAGGAAGGTAGACGATCACTTCCTCATCTTTTATTGAATCCTAGTAGAGATTAGTGACTGAAATTTTGGATAGTTAGGTATTTCAATAAGTTTTATCTCTTCGTTTTTGAATGCATTCTCCTCATCACAGAGTATAGCTTTTAGGAATGAGATCTTGGTACCTTTAATCGTTGGAAGGAATAAATAAACTGCATATTATGAAGATTAGCAACAATTTATTTTACCATGTTGGGTGAGGTATCGATAGAGAGATCATTGCTTCTGAATCTTGAGATAATTTCTTGAGCCTCATCCTTTTCATTGTATCACTCAGAGATTCCATTCATGTTCCTCTTCCTATTAATAAATTTCAAGTTTTAATTAATAGACTTATGGATCCTATTGCTTAAAATTTTACTATTAAATATGGGCATCTTATAGGAGGTCAACCCTTTAAAGATATGTGGAGAAAGTTTGTAGAAGCTGTAACAAACTTCAGAGATAGAGCTCCATTTTTATCAATATAGTTCCATTAAATTAAAACTTAATTTGTTTAAATGTAACTAGTACTGGTACTAAACCCGTTTAATTTTTATTGGTACCAATTTAATAGTACCAAAACTTAATTAGTACCAAGTTTTAATCCAGTGAGGTTTTAATAGAATTATTATTGGTTCAAAACTTAATTGGTAACAGTACCAACCTGAATTTTATCTGAGTTGGTACCAAAATCATAATTATTAAGAGTGAAATAAGTAAAGTTATGGTTATAAACTGAGGGATCCACTAAGAAACCAGATGTTATCTACATCTAGAGGGAGGCAGAGCTAAGAGCAATTGAATTTGAAGCCTTGGCTTTTATTATTGAAGTTTTGAACAAGAAGCAGAAATCGTAGATAGGAGTTTAAACATAAATAGAAGATGTTGAGGAAGTAAAGGAACATCTACAAGTTGAAGGCTGAAAAGATAAAATCCTTTGAATGCTAAGACTGCCAAAAATTATACTCTACCTATTCCAGTTTAAAGAGACATATGAAAGAGGTGCACTCTGGCAAGAGTAAGGTATTTTAAGCATTATAATTTCGATGGCAGGTATTAGTGCACGAGTTGTGATTAGTCTTATACCCAATCAGCTAAAGTAAAGAATCACATGCAAAAACATCACCTTAGTGAGTTCTAGTTTTAGACTTGGAGACTAAAAACCTTGTGCCAGCCAAGAGGAAATCAATTACTCTTGAATCTCAAAAAGAGCAGGAGGAGAAGCTCAAGAGATTAAAATGATACGAATCGATGAATCAACCTACTAATAGAGCAGTCGTCGTATGTTTACAAGAGAGAGCTATGTATATATGCTCTAAATGCAATTGACATTAGCACCTGCATTGAAAACTATTTAAACATAGTAAACTTAAGGTGTAGATGAATATGCATACAAAATCTATCCTTTCAGCTATCTCCTAAAGAAAAGACAGCATCAGAATGAATTTGCGAACGAGTATATCATAATTAAAGAGGCATAGAAAAGGAATTGCAAGAAATTGATTAAGTTTGATGGAGTGATTATAGGTTATGGTTTTATAGCATTAAGATTAAAAAAAATTGAAATGACTCTAAGAGATTATCTGTATCATAACAGATACCCTGATGATCTCAAAAAAATATTCTTTGAGATTACGAAGGGTGTGAATGAGCTTTATGAAGTAGGGTATGTTCACAGAGATTTGAAGCCAGAAAATGTTATGCTAAACCTCTGTCCTTTAGAAAAAGTAGTCATAGATTTTAATAGAGCTATAAGGTAAGAGATTGAAATCCTAGGATACTTCCCAACAAAAGAGAAGTGGACGAATGGTTATTTTTAATGGGATGTGTGGGCAGTAGCAGCAATAAGATTAAAGTTTGATATGGAAAGTATAGCTTACTTTGGCGCTAACCATGAAAAGTAATCAATAAGTTTAGCAGAGAATCATTTAAAGCAGAATGAAGTTTGCTAAGGAATTAGAAAGATTGTAGAGAAGATAATAATAAGAGCCCCTTCATACCCTCGACAATCCTTAGAAGATATCTTAGAGCCTCTAAAGACATCAAGTTTCATGATGTATAACAAAGACAAGCAGATAAAATTAGTTTGATTTAAGACTATTAATATTTAGTAAATACATATTATACTCATATTAAACCTTCATTTTATCTACTAACCCTAATAAAACCCCAACTATACCCTACAAATGAAAGCACTTATAAACTTCATTAAGGGGTTTTTGTGTTGAATGTTTGAGACTTGATTGGACGCTGGCACCATGATCAACAACGCAATGAGTTTTAACATATGAGCTTTAATTAGTATAATTTAAATTAACATCATAAATAAAACTTCTTTATTTTTTTCTTGCATTTTGTCTCTTATAACACTGTCATCCACACTACAGAATGCTTATCTAAAAACTAATTTTGCATTATCCTTTTGAACTAGTTCTTAAGCACTGAAAAGTAATTCTCGATAGGATTATATTGAGGCGAGTATGGTGGAGTAAAAATGAAAGGGATGCCAAGGTCCTCAGTCAAAGCTTTACTGTGATGTACTCTTAGATTATCAAGAAATACAGCAAGCTTATTTGTCAAATTTTGTTCTTGCAAGCTTATGATAAAATCATAAAACTTTTCAATGTCCACTGACCTATCATAATTATAATATAATTCCATACCTTTCTCAGGAGATACTCCTGCAACCACAGCAATACTCTTTGTTATATATAGTTTGTCGTTCACAATTATATTGAGATGCCGATAATTGTACTCTTGCTGAGGTTAGTAGAGTAAGTAAACATCACCTCGTCTACGAAAATTACTTTCCTACCTTCTTGTAGAGCATCAGTTAATTTGCTTCTCATCTCTAAAACAGCTCACACGTTTTAAGTTCCTATGTTAAACTTATGAATTTGCACACTCTAATGAACTTTCTCTTTTTTCCTTTTTATTTATAAATTCGATAAAAGGTTTGGGGGAAGAAATTATAAGCTCTGGGATCTTTCTGTGAAACATCACGCATCTTTATGCAAGAGTCATTCCTGCCTGACTTTGCAACGTGTCCTATTTCGTTAGGAAATCAATATTGTCAAGATATAGCTTGCTCATGTATCAGATATGTGAATCTTCTTAGGCTTACGAACTTTAAAGTTACAAATCTTTTGAATCATAGAACAAGGAATGCTAGTAAGATCATGAATTAGTTTGAAGCTTAAGTAGACTTGCTAGTCTCGATTTTGATTTAAGCATTTATACCTGAGAAACAATATAAAGTCCTGCACGTTGATAATAGCACCACCTGGTTGATTCAGCATTAAAAAGAATTGGTAATGAGATGTGCGTGTGTTAGTATTTTAATTCAAGTTTTAAAGTGATATTATTGTTAATATTATGTCATTAAATTATTTTATCATTAAGTGGGTAAGCAAGGTTCTTTGTCTAAGTTGCAAAAAGTTAATTTTAATAAAATTTTCGAAAAATCTACTGAGTTTTTATTATTTTAATCTTGTAAAACATCAGTATTTAGTCATTAAAGATGAATGCTTTTATTTTGAACATGTTTTTATTATTAGGATTGAATTAAGCTCTACTATCTCCAACTCTTTGTCTAGCTGTTGTTGAAGGTCTTCAGTAATTAACATTTAAAGAATTCTGGCAAGAAGTTGTCTTTTTTCTAATGAATTATAGCAAGAAATTCTTTTTTTGAATAATTAATTCTTCATTTCCTAAGTGTCCTAATTCTCCTAATTCTCCTCGGTCTCTTCAGTCACCTCGATCTCCTCTTTTTACTCTGTCTCTTTGATCTCCTCGATCTCTTCGGTCCCCTCAATCTCCTCGATCTCTAAAATCTAATAGATGAACTTCATTATTATGGTACTTTGACATTAAGAGCATTAAATAGATTAAATGATTCTAGATTATAACAGTTTCAATCATAAAAACGCTAGACTGCTGTAAAGCAATAATTCCACCAATAATATCAGCCATCTTCTTCTGCCAATTTATCATTTCTGTACTCTAACTAAAGGAAGGTGGCCTCGTGCTAAATATAACTTGCTAGCTTAAACTGTTTGCTATAAGTCCTTAACTAACAAGTGCGAACGAATACAAGAGAGTAAGAATAGTTCCAAAATAAAGAACGATAGCAATATCTAATTATAAATTTTAGGATGACAAAGTTAGCTTTCTCTGGTAAAGAATAAGCGACTTGACCTTTAGTAAGTAACGAAAAAGATGCAAGATAAATTTAAATGGCATGATAGGATGGTTGATTCGTCCCACCGACTTCACTATCTATCATGATAGAGAGAATCTAGATTGACTTCTATAGACCTAAAATAACCAAAAAAACAGAAATTAAACTGTAAAAGCATAGATGAGAGAATGATGTAATTTTAAAATATTGATTATTATTTCTAATTATTGAATTTTAAAAAAATTAGAATTAATGTCAGATTAAGCAATTCTTAAGAAGAGAAAGAAGCAACTGCTCTTTGAATGCTAATGGCTTTTAACCCCAGTAAGTTTAATTAAAATTAAGCTTAATAAAGATATATTGAATAACAATAAAATATTATAGCAATTTTTAACAATAATTTCATTAAACATTGCAATATTAAAATTCAATTATTAATTTTGATTGTATTCATTACCCCAAATCAAGTGAGAAAGTGAAGAAACTAGTAACAACCGTAACTATAAGCAAGGGTACCGAGGAAGACCAATGCAAAACAGATTTAGAGTCACTCAAAGTAAGCGCAAATAAGCTAAGCTTCAAAAAGTAAGATATCACCTAACTAATAATCACGACAGCTTAACCTAGACTCTTGTTTACTACTTTTTAACTTAGGAAATAGTCTATAACAACATCAATATGAGTAAAACATTCGAGGAATAACAATTTGTACTCATAGGTCCCAAAACTAAGAGTAAATGTTTACAAATAATAAGCAATAGATACCAAAAGTGAGGAGTCAAAGAAATAAATCGAAAAGAAGTAATATGCAAGGGAAAAAATTATAATAGGATAATTAAGTAAGTTAAAAATTAATCTAGAATAACAAAGACACTCTACTCTACTCTCTCTCTTATTAATATTATTTAAAAATAAGAATCTGTAAATAATAAAGAATAAATAAATATAAACTTAAGATAAGTAAGAAGGGCACCTATTTTCTCATAATAAATGCAACCGACAATAATATATTTCTAAATCATTATATATTATAGAAATGAGGCATGGGAGAGTTGTAACAATTTTGGACAGGTACTTCACTTGAAGGAGGCACTTGAGATGCAACTGGAAGAAGTTATGGCAAGAAAGCAGAATGAATATGATGGAGAATGGTTTAATAAAATTGCTGCTTTTGGAGATCTTGTTCAATTTTACTTAATATATGTTTGTTTGTTTATCTGTTCTTCTTAAACATTTCAACTTATTTTTCTTGGATTATTATATATTTAATTTAAATTAGTTTATAATGGAATAAAAATCAAATTTTATATTATAAAATAGTTTTTATTTTCAATAATTAAATATTACAACCATTCTTAATTATACTCTATAACTCCCACTTCACCAACAATTCCAGCAACTGCTAAATCCCAGACTAAATAATTACTTGCAAACGAGACTCGAAATCTAGCTGCCAATAATTTTGTATAGCCATTGACAGAGCTTAAAGTCAAATTTTTGGGGAGATACAACTCCTACTATATTTATAATAAAATCCACAATGGACTCTAGGCCACACTATTATTTTAACATATAATTATTATGGGTAAGGAAAAACTAATTATACTTAGTTTATTGATAGATCTTTAAGTGTCTCATATCTGTCCATTCACTATCATATTAGTGAATATATCTGTGAGTTCTAATTTAAGCATAGGGTATTTCTCGTTTTCTTGATTATCTATATCTAAAGGGGACATAATTATTACTGAAATCATAATCATCTTGCTGTAACTATTAATTCGCAATAATTTACTCATAATCTGATATTCTCTGGTTGATTATCTCTTTCATTTTTTAATTTTATTTAGTTATACCAGAACAGAAAGTTAAGGTGGAAACATTTTAATTAAAAAGAGAAAACTTTTGTAAGTTTTTAGTTTAATTTTATTAACTTTAAAATTGTCAAAATATGGCTTAAAACATAAATTTTGCGAAATAACTATTGAATATTTTACCAATTTATTAAGAAATAAAGATTTATAAATTATATTATTATTATTAAATTGCTTAACTAATTATCAAGGATATAAAATATATTAAAAATAAATACAACAAATAATTATCTGTAAAAATTAAAGATATAGTTTTTCAGCAATATATAGATTTTATTCTAATTTTAGAAATAAAGTTTATGCTAAATATTTAAAGATCAAATTAATATTTATTTATTTTATCTTTATTTACGATTGATTTTAATTATATATAAATTTGTGGTATTTTTGAATTACTTTTAAATAAGTATTTTAAAGCTTATATGTCTATGCTAGCCAACAAAATGATGAAGGCTAAGGAAGATACACCAGCACTTGTGAAGACTGAAGAAAAACAAAAAACCACCAAAAAGAGTGCTGAATATTTCATTTAATAAATTAATTTTATTACCTATGACTTTATCATACAATCAGATTTGTTGTCAGGATGTATTGAACCAATATTCTTGCATTATTTTAAGCTGATTCAATATAATAGTTGGGTGAATTGTTTAAAGTCACTCAAGAAAAGCAATTGATTTCTTAAATGAGTAGTGGCAATCAAGCTTCTGCTGAGACTTAAATATTATTTCATGCTTTTTTATTTAAACTAGGAAATTAATATCTTCTTATATAAAATTCTACCTTAATGTGTATGAATAAAAATTGAAGGTGATAATTTTATGATGGCAACTATTAACAAAGGCAGAAACCCTGAGGTTAATAGAGTCTTTTCTAACATTCAATAAATTCTAGAACGAAAAGTACCTATAGTGCCATAAGCCAGACAATCTAATTCTTTTAATATATTATAATTATAAATATTTAAGACTAGGAGGAGAAGATGAAATGAGATTGACAAGAGCCGCATTCAAAACCCCAAAACCCCTTAATGAGGTTTATAAGTGCTTTGATTTGTAGGGAATTTGTTAGGGTTGGGGTTATTAATTAAATGCGAGACAAAAATAACAAGCTTTTGGGGTCTATTTATGATGAAGAGTATATATATTTAGTGTTTAAACTGCATTATGGATGTGATATGTATAGTGAATAAGTTAACCAGTACTGAACTATAAGTCTATTGCAATTCTCTTAAAGCGTAGTCCATCAACTGTTCGCTCTCACTGCTTAAAAGCTGTGTAATTAAAGCAATTATAGCTGAATTCTTAGCCTAAGAGGAAGTCAAAGTTTCTATAGAAGCATATTGACTATCTTATTAATGTAAAAACTTTGAAGTATGCTCACTTCTCTCTCGACTAACGAGCTATTATGTTTCACCGCCAGTTCCCTGAGTTGAAGATCTCTGCATAATCTGTTGGAAACATTTATAAACGAAACGGTATCTCTTACAAAGGTGTAAATCGTATCAAGAAAGTAATAGATTTCACTCTGCCATTTTACAACAACAACTTAAATTATATTTATAATTAAATGCAGAGAGCCAAATAGAATAATATTAAGTTTATTCATGCCGACGAGGCTGTGTTTACCTTCAACACTTTCATCTAGAAGTCTTGGTATAAGATGCATAGTAATATATAGAAGTATATGACAAGAAAGTCAAGGTATAAACAATGGCAATTCTTGGAGGTATTAGCGAGGATGCTGGTTTAGAAACTTATGTTATTCATCCTCCTCTATTAAGACAGAGCAGTATATTAAGTTCTTAGAGCAGCTGAGAGAGAAGTACCCTGAATAAGAGATTATACTGTTTGTTGATTATATTTCAGTTCATAAGACAAAAGAAACAAGGAAGAGTTATGAACAGCTTAGAATAACGCCAGTGTTTAACGTACCTTACAGTCCATAGTTTAATGGAATTGAATTCTACTGGGGTATACTAAAAGGTCATTATAAGAAACTGCTGCTATACCACCTGATGCATGACCTACCTATTGATACAGTCGATTTTATAAAAAGTTCAGCTAAGAGAGTTGATAATTAGTTGGCATAAAAGTTTGCTAAAGAAGGGAGAGTGAATTTATATAAATAAGTTTTGTAGTTAAGTTAATGAATATATAAGTCACATTTAAAACTCTTTCGTGAGAGCTGGCTTCTCTTTCATTTCTTCTACTTCTTGCTTCCCTCCTCCAAGGTTTCTTCTCTTGCTGCCAGCTCCAGCATCTATGTTCATTGACTCTTGCGGCTAAATATTTGAATAAAGCCTCTTGCTAACTTCATACTTTATCTCCGACTTTCGCTCTCTGTGAAGCTTGCTCTATTCCTTCATCAAGAAGATGCCAGTACCAGATTTTTCTAAAGAGTTAAGCTACAAATCCTTACTTGAAATATAAGGGTGCTTCTGCAGCTCTGATAGCCAGCTATCACTTATCTTGATCCCTTGTTTCTCCTTATCTTCTGAAGAGATGCTGTAACTTTTCTTATGAGATTCTCGAATAATTTCTTTCAAGTAATCACCTTTGATAGTTGCAAGTATTCCAACGAAATAGTTTCTTTCAGGTAGTTTATTTGACAAATGCTTCTTAGTGGGCAGGTACTGCGAAACCTCTGGGTCATTCATAGCATCATCATATTAGTAAGTCACAGATATTCTGGATAGTTTGAAATATCTGCAAACTTCACATCTTAAGTTTTCAAAGCTTTCTTCTCTTCGCAGAGTATCGTTCTTAGAAATGAAATTTTAGTACCTTCCATCGTTGGCAAGAACAAACCAACTACATCTTCAAGATAAGTTACTATAAATTCATTACCTTGCTGCACCAGGTAGCGGTGCAAATCCTCCTTGCTTCTAAATCTTTGAATCAATTATTGTGCCTGCACTCTTTTCATAGCATCATTCATTGACTCCATCTTGTTTACAGATCTAAGAAATGATATTCAAATTTAAGTTTATTGATTTCAATTATATACCTCTGTAAAACTTACTATTAAATATGGACATCCTATAGGAGGTCAACATCTAAGAAGGATATGGAGAAGGTTTTGAGAACTGGTTTCAAACTTGAGAGATTGATATCAATTTCTACTGTTATAGTTCCATATTTTTTTATTTAAATTGGTACGTGCTTAATTAGGAGCAGCTCCTAAAATGCTAGTACTTAATTAAGAGCATTAATTAAAGCTAGTACTTTATTAGGAGCACCCTAATTTTAATCATAAAATCACAAAATACCTCCTAAAGCAGTACGTACTTAATTAGGTGCACCTCCTAAATCGGTACGTACTATAATCAACTTATTATTGAAAGTAAAAATGGTTACTTCCTCACCCATATGTAGAACTGGATCGTCTCTTAACATTCATAATTCTTCTCTTATACTCTAAGAACTTCCCTTGAAACTTGTAGGCTTGCAAAACTCTCATATAAGCTCTCAGTTATAGAGACAGTTTTATAATTTTAAATTCAAATTTAAATATGAGCGCTAACATTTTAAGAAAAACAACAGCACTTCATCAAACTAAATGAGACTAACCTTTGGTAGCAATAAAAAGTGTGATAGCTGTGAGATGAACTCTCTTAAAGAACTACCAGAGCTATCATTTGATGTCTCTGTTATTAAAATAGAAATTAATAATAGAAAATAAATGGCAAACAAGTGTGTGGGAGACAGAGAGGAGGAGAAAGGTATTAATGAAATCCTATACAAACTGAAGAAATAGAAGTATACTTTTGTGAGCTGTGTGAGAGAGATTTCGCTCATTAATCCAGCTGGTATAGACATATGAAGAAGCATAGAGAAGCCAACCCTACTGTATACTTAAAGCACGACAAAATCGATGGGAAGTATGATTGCTTTGAGTCCCATAAGTAGTACTCTCATACAAGAGACTTGAAGAA
>ARYC01002705.1:0-26750 GCA_000711775.1 Oxytricha trifallax
AGAGATGAAGGTTGAATATGCTGCTGATTTACCTACTTAGACTTTCGGATCTGCCTTCGGTCGCCATGGCCAAAAAATTTATGACAAAAAAGCAGAAAAATAATTAGATCACCCCTGGAACCTGAACAACTTTTACAAGCAAAAAGACTCGCTTTTGCAATTTCCAAACAAAAAAGATGTTATTATATGTTTTAAATAACTAAATGATATTGAAATGTTCTCTATTTTAAATCCTATATAAAATAAAGATATATCTGGAATCAGTACCCCTTGGCTTTACATCGGGATGAAATATTCAACATTTTGCTGGCACTTTGAAGATCTGATGCTCTACTCTATTAATTATAATCACTGGGGGAAGCCCAAATTGTGGTATGGAGTACCAAGCTTTGACCGAGAAAAATTCGAGAAAGCTGTCAAATAGAAAGTTGCACTACTTTTCAAGAAAGACCCTTGAAAATTTAATTATGAATATAATGTCTATTATTTGAGCAAATCCTACCTTAATAATATATATTTATAGAATTCAATATAAAATAAGTTGTGGTCAAAGAATAAACAAATTAAAATTTAATTTACAAAATTATTACAGAAAAATAAAATGTGTGACAGAATAAAAGATCAGGTTTATGATGAAAACGATGAACCAACACACAACGATAAATGGGATAATGCTTAAAATATATTGAAAAAATAAGGATGCTTCGAGGAAAATACTTTGCTCAATAATTGTATGGAATAAAATAATAGAGCATGGAGAGAGTGTTAAAATTATATTCAGGAATTAAAGGTGTGTATGTAAAATAAACATAATAATAATTAATAAGCTTAATGAAAATTACCACCAAATAAATCAGTGGGTTTTTGAAACTTTGGGGAGTTTATAATAAAATAACATAAAGATTCATTTTATTTTAATTTAAATAATAAATATTGACTAATTATCATGATTAAAATATATTAAAAGTACCCTGAAATATTTATCCTAAAAAAATAATTCATTTGTCTTGTTATGATTATGAGGTTTTCCATTATTTTTAGGATGTTAAACCATATCAATCCCTATATGCTTAATTTTTATTTACCTTTACAATTTAAATAGAGGGTTAAACTTTACAAGTTATTTTACCTAATCAAACCTTGAACATACTATTGTAGTTTTAATTGCTACCTATGAATCGATTATTAATTTAATTGTTAGAGCTTTAAACATTCCCGATTGAATTTTATTCACTGTTCACTCCTAATTCTGCCACACTTTATATTCTAACACGCCTCATCTCTTTATTTCTTGACTAGCTCAGTAATCTTTATGCATCTTATTAGCCAGTATTTTGTGATAAACTTTGAGCTTCAAACATCAAATTATTGTTGCTTTGATTGCTGTTATATTACTTTAAATCTATCTCGCTTCTTTTCCTCTGACCCTAACCGTTGTGTAGACCGAGTCTTGCAAGAGACTCCACGTTACTATTACCAATTTGCATGCTTGAAAAATTTCCTTGCCCTCCAGAAGTTTAATTCTGATTTAATCTGAATGCACTCTGTGACGTAATTAATTGCCTAGTTTGAGGTCTAGAAGCATCAGGGAAATTTGAGCTTATAGAATTCAAATTGACTGTTTTCATAAATCCAAATTAGTTCTAAAGACCACGATTGAACTTGCCTTCGTTAAAAATACGCTCATTTGATTGCTTTACTTCTTAGTCGTAGAGAGCTTTGAATTTATTTATATCACTGACAATTAATTTTACTGGTTCGCCGTTTAGCATATTAGGGTTTAGGTTTGATGACTTTAATTTATATTCTTAAAAATATGGGTATATTAAAATAACATTGGAAAATATATTTATATGTAAGTTTAATTCTTAGTATCCTCCTTGTAGCTCTAATATTAACTTTTGAATATCTTAGTAATTTAATTTTGAAGGATCTATATCTTCAACACTAATAAAAAATTTAATTTAATTTATATATACACTAGTTGTCTTTAATGCTTAATCTAATTTGATAGTAAACTTAAATAAATTTTGAAATTAAATAAAGCCATGTAATTATTTAGTTTACTTTATCTCTTTAAATTTTCCAAGTTAGGTGACACTACCTTGCTATTAACAATTCCTCTTTATTAATTATTGGGTTTTAATCCTGTTTTGCTCACATTTTTTTAAGAATTTTTCTTGTTAACTTTTTGTGATGTTTAAGAATTAGTTGGGGAGAATTAATTACTCAACTTATCTAGGTCTAAAGTTGCCAATCTTTCTTCCCATTTAGCGATGGACTTCTAATTCATTGATTAAATAGTTTGAGTCTTCAACATTATGCTTTCGATAAACTCTTACTTGTCAAGTTTCTTTCGCAATTGTTTGTCAATGTAATTTTGAGAAGAGATACTTTCCTTGACTTTTTTCTTGCTTAAGGCCTCGAATAGTTATTTGTGAGAATCTTTATTTGGCATGAGAGGTTTCAAAGCAGGTGGGACATAGTGGGAGTGCATGCCTTGACTATATTTTCCATCCTCCACTTAATCAATAAGTTATTACTATAGATGTACCATTTGATATAGACAAAGAAGTTCCTCTCTAGATTGAGAAAGCATTTGTTAAGCCTCTCCTTTAAGTTACTTGAAGTCTTGTATTGCGTTTTTAAGTTTCTCATCTGAATTTTACATTAGATATTGATACTGATCTTTAAGGTTTTATAGTTCTTCCTTATGATCACGTTTCTTAGATAATAAGTCCCTCCTATAATCTCTCTCGGCATCTGACTTTGCTTAATCCTAAATGTCGAACATTCTTCCAATTAAACCAGTATTATTCTCAGTGTTTTCTCTCAACTTGAATAGCAACGAAGCCTTACTATCCAGTGTATCCTAATTTTATTTCAAAGTGTTGTCAATACTGACCTTTCTCTGTTTTACCACTTCATCAATTTACTCTTAAAACTCCTTATCGTGGTGGTGGATTCCATCTGCCATATTATGAATTTTATTTTCCATTGCTCTGAATTGCCTCCAATATTTGGTTTCAAGATCATTCTTATCAGTCCTGATCTCATCTACCTCATTTTGCAAATGATTTAACTTTTTATCCAGGTCACGATTAATACGGCCTAATGTTTCTGCTCTTTCTTTTGCTTCTTTGTAAAACTTGAGAATTTACTGCTCTTTAGAGTTGGGTCTAGCCTTAATTAGCGCTTCAAGATCAGCGTCTATACCTAGCATAATTCTGAATTCATCCAGTTTTGTCTTATAGGTTTTTTTCATAAAGTCTATTTATTTTTTGAGATCGTTGTTTTCTCTAGATAATTTATCAACCATTTAGTTTGTTTAGACTTAATCATTTCCATTTTAACCCTTGGGAGAGAGATTCTAACCTTAACCCTCTTCATTTTATTTGTACATGCCTTGAATTCTACATAAAAATAAGTTTAAATGAAAGAACTTACTGTTAAGTGAAGGCAAGAATTTATTTAGATTCATCTTTATAGTCTTCTTAGCTATTCACAAAAAACAAAGGCATGATATTAATATCATGGCCAATCAAACTTTTTCTTAAGTATCTAGTCAAGTGATTACTATCATAATCTACTCCTATAACTTGTTTTGAAATGTAATACTCTCTTAAGAAAGTTGATATAGAAGTAAGAGAACTGCTTAGAAATGTGTTTAGACTGTTGAATGATGGATCTAAAGTCTACACAGGAACAGCTAGATCGACTATGTGAAAATTGGTTTTTCTTTTATTTTAAGCATCAGATGGATTCCATAGTGTCATTGTGCATTACTAAATGATACAGCTTGTCTTCTCTTTAGTCATACTTTTTAGCCAAATATTCGTTATAGTAGTTTTACTGAAATAAGATAAATACTTGATAAAATCTTACAGAGAGTGTGAAAAAATTTAAGAGTTGTTCAATATCAATTGTCTCATATCTCGTAAGCCCTTTAAAAACCATCTCACCATATTTCTAGTCCTCAATAACTTAGGTTAATATTGTAACCTCTATACAAATTCGTTATTATCACATTCCATTTTTAAACTTATATGGACTTACTTTCTATGTCAGCAGGTTCCTTTTTCGTTTTAATCTTTTCCAAAGCAAATTTACCAAAATCCAGAGCCCCTTCGTTTCCAAGTGCAAAAAATGAGAATTAGATTTTAAGTAATTTACTCGTGGTACTATCTTGCTAATTCTTACTAGCTGAACTCTTAATAATTGCAATAGAACTTGCATTATTTTACATTTATTTCTAGTTTAACATTCTCAACATACTTTGAGGAATCGTTTGAATAATATTCTTTACTAAATTGTTTTCCTTTGTAAAAAATCCTTGGTCTAAATTTACGATTATTTAATATGAGGTTAAAAACGGGTTGTTAAAACTTACTTTATTTGTTGTTTGTGAAGGTTAAAATAAGGGTGTTTTCCCATTTCTACAAACATTCCTCAATCTATTCAGACCTTATTGGATCAGCCTATTAAAATACAATAAATTCAAAACAGTTTCATCAAATTGACAATTTACTAATTATTTGTAATTTTTTTACTTACATATTCATTGAAAATCTTGTCAAAGTAATGAATCTTATTACTATTAGGTGTGAATATATCTTGAATTTGCACTTAATTTAACGCATAATTAATCTTCAAAAAGTTCGTGGATTTCGCCAATATTTTCAAGTACATTTTAAAATTCTTTTGAGGCACTACAGGTTACTGGGGATTTTAAGAAATTTAACCAGACGGTCTTTTTTCAACGAATCTCTGATTTACTACAGTAGTGGGGTCTAAAGCGTTTGATTTTGAGGAAAATTGATGATGGACGCCTAAATCATCATTTATTAATTATTGATTAAACTAGTTTTGTGACATTTATATTTAATGGGTAATAAAAAGTTGCTAAAATATATATGTTAAGGAATTATAAAATAAATCCATTTGGATATTTTAAGAAAAGTTTTATTTTAGAAAATTTAGCAAGTGATTTCGAAATATAATTCATATCTTAAGAATTAATAGACAAGGTTTAGATCTAATTAAATAATTGAAATTTCATTTATAATATTGTAAAACAAAATGAATCTGAGTATTGATAGCAAATTTAACTAGAATACCCAAATGGATTTTTATTTTATATATTTAATATATATTAGATTCAACTGATGATGATGAAAATCTAGGATGGTTAATATCAAGCTCTATTATAAAATCATTAATTTTAGAATAGTTTTTTATTGACCTCATATTTAAAAATAAATCAGTATTCTTAGGCGTAGTAACAATTATATTCCTATTTGTACTTCCAATCCTTATAAAACGTAGAAACCGATAACCCCTGAAAAAACGTTCACCAAATCTAATAATTCTCTCGACAATTGGAAACATGCTTTTTTGTTTAATAATGCTGCTATAACAAGTTCTATATTATAAATGTGTGCAAGAAGCCAAAAATGTTCCAAAAGATCATTAAGAATATGGAATGTGTTAAAATTAAGCTGTTTCTGACATTAATTCTGTAAAACTTTTAATTAAATTAGATTAAGAAAACAACGAGTCACACTTTTATATCCATAAATTTTGTATTTGTATGATTGTTTAATCGGATTGACTTTATTATCAATATGCGAACCTATGAGTATATTGCCCTATTTCTTGCGCACAATAAGGCTCTATGTAATTTTTAAAGCGCAAGATTACTATTTTAAGAACAAATAAAAGCCAATGAATTGGTTCAAATACATTAAAGAAGGCACTCTCATTAAGCTCTGTCTCCTAATAATTGCAATTCTTACTTTAATTACAGTTGGTCTGTACTTAGGTTATTAATTTGGTGGAAGAAATGCTTCTATATTTATCTATACACCCTCTTATAATGTTCAGGCATGCTATGTAGAAGTGAGCATGAGTGACGATGAGAAACTGCTCTCAATATAATAACATGGCAACATCTCACTTATCTACATTTTTTTCTGGCATTTTATCGAATGTATGGGCTTATTAATATGCATTTAAGTACTGAGAAACATTAAAGATGATTTTAACATTAGACTTGAACTTTATTTAGTGTTTGGAGTATGGTTTATTACTAGCTATATAACTACAGCTATTTATTTGTTTTCAGATAATTGGAGATATTTGACTTTCATCCTTATCGTAAGAAACTTCTTAGTATGCATGATCACAGCTCTAAAGCCAGTCTATTAGACATTTTAGAATAATTCTTATATTTTACTTCCTCCAAGTGTGGGTAGTATTGAGAGCTTAGACATGGTTTTGATTATACCAATCGCAAGCGAGTATTTCTATGATTATCTGGAAAGATAAGTCCAAGACGAGGAAGCTCCTATACTCTTTTCACTCTATGCTGATTTGAGGTACTATGATAAATCTTGCACTGAGGATGAAAACGAGTAAGATAAGTACGAAAAAGCTCTCGCAATAAATCAAGAATACCTAAACCCTGGAGGCAAGTTTTTCCTAAACGTAAATAAAGACGTGAAGAGCGCCATTGACGATAAATTTCTCAATTTGCAATAAAACCTCAATGAATATCTATTTATTGAGTTGCTAGCCTACGTTCTTGAAAGACTTAAAGAGCACTTTGAGAGATTTAAAAGATCTAGTGAGTTTTTACAGCTTGAAGAGGAAATCTTAAGATAGGAAAAGTTATACGAGGTCCTGGTTGATGCAAGTATTATCACAAATTGAATTATCATAAGTTAATGTTAAAGAACTATTTTAAGTTTTAGAGTTTGATTTGTTATATCATATATAATTATAATAATTTTAATAACAAAAATAAATTAAGCAATAAACTTGTCAATATTATTAAAGAAGCATTTAACGTTTATAAATGTAGAAAACGAATTCTCTTAAGCAATCTAGAAAAGGGTTTTCAGCCACTTAACAAATTAGTAAGTCTATCACTGATTAATTAAATCTGCATATTTTAGAGTAAGATCCTTCATCCTAGTTCAATGGTCCAAGACATCACAATTATGTAGCCTAATTAGATTTACACTCCCCCTAAAAAACGAATGATAATAGCATCTCAGCTAACACATAAGCCAATACAACGCAAAATTCAACTTCACTGTCCACCAATAACTCTCATTATTTAATTTTTTCAGGAAATTAATTACTCGGGCTTATCTAGCCAGACATGTTTAATCATTAATATCCCTCTTTTAAATAAAATTTCATAGTGATAATTTTTTCCCACCAATATGTATTAGCAATCTCAAGTTAAGCTGCAATAAATGGCATCAAGCTACGCGAGATAAAGTATTCCCATCAAGTAAAAGGGTATGTCTCCAAGATCAAAGTCAAATTCTTTGAGTAAATATGATGTCACTGATCGAATCAGGTCGACCTCAAACTCCCCTCTAGTCAAAAGAAAACAGTCTATTAAAATTCACACTCCTAAAGAATCCAATAACCCAATTTAAAAGATCAATTATCAATCTTATACTAAAACGAACAAGCAAGCTAAAAGTGGCAATACTACAAAATATGGAGCTGGAGGTCCATCATATTCCTCTCTGAATCAAACAAAATTTTAGCAATAGCTTTTTACAGGGAGGTAATCAAATACTTATAAGTAAACACTCATAAAGAAGCACAATTATCTCTTCCCATCAACAACAACTGCCAAAGCAGATATTAGCACTCCAAAAAAGGAAAAACTTTCTTTGTAAAATTCAGGTGCTTATTAAAACACTTACATGCAACATAATGGCATTCATTCTACTAAAAACTCTGATACAAAGTTTCACAAGAAAAATAGCACTTCTTATGGAAATGGAAGCAATAGCAATTGGGGTTTAAAAGGGGCGACTATGAACTAACCAGCCGTTTTTAGTAACTAAAAGGTGATTAAAGAATCCTTTGCTCATAAGAATCTAGATTTATACCTAAAATAGAAGTACAAAGTCAATAATTTACTTTAAAAAGACTAGGATAGTATGAAGAACCTGCACTAAGCAGAAGCAAATTAATATCAAGACCAGAGTTTCGATAAATTAGTGAGCTCTTTTGTATAAGCCAAAACAACGAAGAACAAAAAGACATCAGAGAGGAATAGCGCAATGAAGAGAAATAATACCACTAAGTACTTGAATTTAACTAAAGCCAAATATGGTTAAATGGGTCTAGATTCTAAGGGGAAGAGATAGTCTTTTAACAATTAGAAACCTTAAGGTGTCACTTAGAAAAAACCGAAGCACAAGTATAATCCAAAAGCTAATTCATCTTTAACTAAGTTGACCATAGATTTTAGAAAGTACAATAATCATTAAAACAATTTATAACGCATAATTTGTTAATTAAACTAATCCTTATTGACGAAAAATTAATAATGTTTCTTATTAATATACTTGTTAGAAGATAAAAACAAAAACATAACATATTACTCACTTTGAAATCTTGGAATAGCTTCCTACAATTTACGCTTTCATTTAAACTTTTTCGGATAATTTTTTATTGAAAAAAAAGTTGTAATTTATTAAAATAAAAATGAATTTCTTAAAAGTACGATAAAAAAAAATATTTTATTGCTATAATATATAAAAAAAATTATCAAAATCTCCCTATTCAAAATAATTTCATAAAATGCATCTAATTAAATTATTAATATCATAATTTTTTAGTTGTTTAAAATGATGCATCACATGATATGAGTGCTGATATAATGAACGACTTAAGTATTAAAAACAGTCCCCAAAATATAATTTATTCAAGCCTTAAGAAGAAGCGTGAGTTTGACGAATATCAGCAGCATCAACAATATGCTAATAAATTGCAAAGACAGCTTTCTTATGATTTGTTAAGAAGATCCAGATCAAGAAGCCAAACTGATCACAATAGAGAACTGAAAAATGCTAAGAATTCCGCATCCCTAAGTAATTTAATGATTCAGCATATGAAAAATGTGAATGGAGTTGGCTTAAACGGGTCTTTGATATCTGGAAGGGATATAAGAGACTACAACGGCACTTAAATTATATAAGATGCCTAACCTATTAATGCCTATAAAGACGATTATTCTTCATCAGATTTGAGACTCTTAGAGGTAGGCAATGAATGCGAGATTGATGGACCTGCTAGCTTCAGAGCATAAATTTTGAGATCCCCTAAAAGGCCTAATTTCTCAAATAATGAGGGTATTGTACCTTATACTAAAGCCAAAAGCCCATCTGTTTTATTAAACTCAAACAAGAAAATACTTGGAGGATAGAATAGTAGTTAGAAAAATACTAGAAGCAGAAGTAGAAGTCCCTTGAAAATTCACAATTAAATTACCAAACCAGATACTTTTAGTTCTTATCAGTCAAGTTAGAATTATTTCAATGGAAATAGAACAGCCCCTAATCAGCATAATACTATTGACTAGCAGTCAGAACATGCAGCCAAATTGGAAAGTTTCACTTAATACATTTAACAAGGTAAGATTTATCTAAAGTCTATCAAATATACTAATATATTTATATAGTGAATCTTTACATAGACAAATAATAAATACTGCATTAAATTTAATTAGGTGCAAATAATAGCTGTAATGCGTTTACTGTGTCCTCTTTATTAATAGAATATTAATATTATTTTGTTATAATAATTATGATGAAGCACTCTTAAAGCTAATAAAATGATAGATTTATATAAATGGGTCTAGCCTAGGGTGCAGATGCCAGTACATTAACAACTGAACCAGGAAGTAAAATAATTTCTATAAAATCTAAGCCGCCACTGCCTTTTTTGAATAGTAGAGTAAATTCTAAACTAGTTAGCGCTTAGCCTTCTCCAGAAAAATCATTAATTCTTCATAATAAATATAGAGAATATAAATATAAATATATAATATTAAATAATAGTTTTTATTGTTAATATAATTAGACAAGAAAAAATTATAACTTCCGCATAATAATAAGGAAGAGCAAAAATTAAATAAAAGTTTATATTTTAATTAATTATGCCTTAGAGAAAAAAAGAAAAAATTTAATATAAGAAATTCTTGCAATATTGATTCATTTATATTGACGCTTTTAGTATTTAAATTAATATTTTTTTAAACAGAGATTTTCTTTTGTGATATTTATTACAATTTTTAATGCTATCCTATTTTATATGATGATAAATTCATTCAATTTCAAAATATCATAGTATTTAAATGTATTATTTTAAGAATTCCATTTAAAGACAATTTGTTTATCTCCCATGTAATATTACATTATAAAATTCTAGAGTCATATATAAATAAATTTCCACCCATCTATTCGATTAACTAATATATATATCATTATATATAAAAATTAATATATTTTTTTATTATTCTTTCATAATAAGAATGTCATAAAACTGCAACCAGCTCACTAAATTCGTGTTAATAATATATCTCCATAACAAATATATAAATTACAGGAAAATTCTTTATCAGAAATTTTTCAATAAAATCAGAGATAAAATGTATTTTTCCCCAGTGATTAATCCACTCACTTCAATTTATAATTATTTAATTTTACAATATATCAGCTTAAAATGCTTATTGGTCGAAGAGTTCAATAAATAATTAGCAATTTTTATGAAAAATAAGATTCTTAAAATTCAAAAATAGAATTAATTTTAAGTAATTTTTAATTGATATTTAAATATAATTATGTAGATTTTAAAGAGTTAACTATCTATGAATAACTAATAAAAACTTAGCTATCAAAATATTTAGTAATAAAGCGATGCTATATACCAAAAAAGTGATTAAAATAAAAACCAGACAACAACTCTCCCCTAATTGGCTTATATTTTTATATTATGTCTGCTTAATTGAAAGAATTTCAAAAATTCACTGACACTAATATTCAATTCACATCTTTATCACAATACAAAGAACTGAATAAAATGTGTGTAACTATTATAAAAATGAAATATTTTTAATTAAATTCATATAGATAATGAAATAAAATTTAAAGGTCTACCATTTATATTTTAAATACTAAACTTTTTGCATTTCTTAACAAATATGTTGGAATAATATAAATCATAAATTTATTCGATCTTCAGTATGATGATGATTAATGAGTAATCTCAGAATTATATATAACATATCACTGTTTAATACTAAAATCAAACAATCATTCATAGTCGGGACGTAGATGTATCTGAGTGATTTAACGTGGCAGTCATGGAGTAGAAAATTCCGGAAAAACCATTACCACAATCAACAAGTTTTCCTCCTCAATCAAAATGCCGGATTGTAATAACCTGGGGTCAGAGCTTGCGGATTCATTTTCAGTATAAATTTCATTAAATCAATAACAATTAAATTGAGAACATTCGATAAAAATGCATTTTATGCAATGATTAAGAATAATTAAATTTAAGGCAAATGTGCAAAAAGTGCAGACTCTAAATTTCATTGAAAATTCAATCAAAATCTACCAAATCGCTTAAAATAAATCAAAATCAGTAAAATATTAAGAAAGATAATCTTAATGAAAGTAACATCAATGTTTATGATCAATCTATAGATCATTAAAATATAAAATATATTTTAATAATTTTATTCATTAGAAAATTGTTGATGAAACTAATTAAATTCTAAATAAACCTTCAGGAAATTATATAAATAATTTATTAAAACAATACAATGATAAATATCTCATATTTATAAATAATAAAAGTTATTTTTCTATGATTAATTGAAATTTGACACTCTATCTGAGTAAACACCAGTTTCAATAAGTTTTAAATAAGTCTGTCTAACACATTAATCATAGTTAAATTCATTACGATAATGAACATTAATAATAATAGGAAATTGTCACTCCAAATAAAATATTTATTTTTATATCTTGAATACAGTAAAAATAATTTATGAGGGGGATAAATAGTAAACTTAAAAAATTCATTTGAATGAAGGTCTCAAAATTAATCTATAAGTCGATATTTTAAATTAAAAATATTGAATTTATAATATGATATTTGGAGTAAAACTTTATAACTATAATTTTATCAAAGTTTTGTTAGGTAAAATATAAAGGTAACTTTCATTAAATATATAAAAAATAGAACAATCATTAAAAAAGTAAAATTTAGTTTAACAAGGAAGAAAGAAATTATTTATTAATTATAATGATTGATCAGAATTTATACTCTGTAGAGTTTTTTTAGATTAAGTATTTTATAATAGAATTTCAGCTTATATTCAACTAACAACCTTCACTCCAAACAGCGATAATGTTTAAAAATCGCATGATAGTAATCTGATAACAATCATTATAGGAAAGGGTCAAATTTAAACTGATTCAGACATCTTGAATAAAAGATTTAAAGTGCAAAAGAAGTAAAGTTCCAATATTTATTTATTTATTTTTTTTATCCAAAAAGGCACTTTTATTGATGATTAGAGAAGGTTAAAAGGCGCCATCACTTTAAAACACAAGTTCTAGAAATATCAATTCACAAGATTTAGTTCATAAATTTTACACATAATAACAAAATCAAATTTAGTAAACTCTAAGTTTTGAGGAGGATCGAAAAGATATCCATAATTAATAGGATGATATTTTCTAAAAATCAGAAATCATGTAATAATTAAATGTTAAACATACTATTCCACAAACACTTATTTAACTCAGTTCAGCTGAAATTAAAAGGATGAGCAATATTTGAATTGTTTTATCATATGATATAAGATTATTTTTATATTCAAGAAGAATAAAGTGAGGAGGCTGAAGATACAAATTCAAAGATAGTTATGAATAGATCTAAAACCCAGTAAAAATTCTCTCCTTAATCTTCACATCTAGACACAAGTTCTTTATCAACTGACAGATAAAATTAAAACGATCAAAATAAGTACTAAGATCAAATAAAATCTTCTTAATTTCACTTGCAAAAAGTAGAGCAGAGAATAAGTGTGCTTAGTGCCTTTAAAAAGTAATATTCTTCAATATCTTAAATAAAATTTTCCCTTCCCTTTTTTTATCACAATTTTAAAACATTTTAGCATATAAATGCCTAGAAAGTTGTGGAAAAATATTTCCTATTTTGATTAGTTAATAAATTTAATTCAAAAATGAAATGTCTTGATCAATATAGTTTTTTACTAAATTTAAGCTATTTTTGTAAAAATGATTAGATAATTAAGTTTTTGATAGTTCAAAAAAACGATATTGCTTGAATTTTAGTCAGACTATAGATAGTATAGGTAATCGGAAAATCCGCTATATTAAAATATCTGAATTAAAAACCTAGCAATCTTTGAGAAGCTTACCTAGAACCTCTTTGGGCATGTTTGATTAATCAAGATTATTCAATTAAGGCCCAAGATATTCTAATATCTCTGGTTTAACTGTTTTCAATTCTTAAAATTATTACTTCTAATGCTATTGACCAGTATATAGAGTAATTTTAATCCTTTAAAGCATATATTAAATACATAACTGTCCCTGAATCAATCTAAAATTTTAGCCATAGTTAATCCCCTACATCTAAACTCCATGGCGGTAAAGTAACACCTTTAATAAATTAACTTTAAAATAAAATTACATAGAATGAATTCATCTCTCCTCTACTTGGAAGAGGATCCGCAAAACCTCCATTGACTTTTGGATTTAGTTCAATGTACTAAGATAGAAAAATTAACAAGCAATAAACGGATTAGATAATCATAAAGCCAGGTAGCAAAATTGATATGTCAAAAAGATCTCTCAAAAACAATCTTAATTATTAAAGTCTTTATTGAAATTCGCATTAAAGTATAAAAAAGAAATTTCATATAGCTTTTACTAAGTAATTTATAAACACTACTACAGTGATAACCCCAATTTTAAAATAAATGCTAACAAAACATAGAAGTAGTATCGAAACAGTAGCTGAAGTCGAGGATGAGCACATTAAAGACAAAAAATTGAAAAATCGAAAAACTAAAACATTTTATGTTGCCTAACAATAAACACTGCCAGGCAGGAATCAAAGTCAGTTTAGTTTATATATATTCATTTACAAATGAATTTTATAGGACATATTTGATTGAAATAGTTTAAATACGACAACATAAACTTAAAACTGTCTTAATATAAAAGAATTTTTAATTATTTATTTAGCAAGGGAGGGATGTTGGATGTGGGTTCTGGGCAGACCAGTGATCCTTAAATCCGGTCGACTTACATGCAAGCATAATTTCTTAAGAAACTTCATCATGAAGATAATGACATCAATTCTAATGATAATTAATTGTAGAGAATTGCTGACAATCCTGTTTCTGCTTTGAATTTAGACAAAAATAGCTCTTTATTTTTAGCATTTAGAAATTTTCATTATTTTCATGAGGTATCATATATTTTTTGATATTTAAAAATAAAATAGTGATGCTTATAAACAGATAGTATTCAATCCAAAATCTTACAGTGACATAAAAAAGCGTATCAAGATTTAAAGATAGTAAAAACTACTATAAAATGAGCTAGAAGACGAAAAAATAGATAAATTTGATGATGATTTTTCATCCTAAAAATCTCATGACTAAAATGGACATCCAAAAACTTTGCAAGTCACTCGTAAGAAAAACCTAATTAAATAACTACTAACCAAAAAATTATGCAGTACTGCAGGCAATTCTCCTCTAAATGCCAAAAAACCATTAAAATTTTGATGGATACTTACTTTAATTTATTGAAAAAATCAATAATTATTTTTTATACTATTAAGTTAAAAACCGCCATTCATGATTACTCTGCCATATGATCCTCCCCGCTAAGGTTCAGAGTCTACAAAGAACTTAAATAGATAGAGTGTAAGCTATCAAGTATTGTTCAATAGATCACTTTCTAAAGATCATAGATATTCACACTTAATGCTAAAAAATAACTGATACATGCAAAAAACCCAGAGGAAATGCTATATAATTTCCTATACAAGCAAGCTCTCGTATATTATGGACAATGGGAAATTTATGGCAATATTTCCAGTAACATTAAAATCTAGTACCATATGCGATAGGTTATTAAGACTTATCAAGAAGTAAGATATTAACATATAATAACGATATGAAAGGATATTGTAAATAAATATATTACATTTTAATAGAATTCTAGTTATGAAAATCAGTGCTATAATATCTAATTTGAATCTTAGTTTTTTGCAATTTAAATAAATTTGAAAATTGATAAATATTTAATTAATTATAACTTTTTAAAATGCCTTAAACTGAGGGCGATGAAAATATGGGTCTGAATGACACTAAGTATTTCAACAAAACAAACCAAGACTTCGAGTAAACTGGGTTATAAGTAGACAATTACGATAAAATTTAATAATTCGAAGAAAATCTCAATGAATAAATTAATCGGACACTATAAAAAGCAAGTAGAGCCTTTGAAGTCAAACTAAAAGCGTAAGTTATATTATTTTAGATAAACCTTGGAGAATCTGAGTTTCTAATTAAATCATTTATTGTCATAATATTGAAAACTAACCTTTGCTTTTTGTAGTAAACGAAGAAGACAGAAAACTTAAAGTTTCGAAGATTAAGAGAGAGAAATAAACAAACATCTTAAGATCATAGATACTGTTGTAGCCTTAGTCGCTATTATCATAGGAGTAGTGACATATAACGAGGGGGAAGTGGCTATATCTGTGAATACATTCATGACTGAAGTGGAAGTGTCCAGTCTCAATGGAAACAATGAAATAGTCACGAGTACAGAGACGGTTGATAGATATAATGTCACTTATATTTCAAATGCATAGACTGATTAATACAGAATGGCCATGGTATTCTTTACTTTCATTCTCAGTAAGTTATCTAAAAATTAGGTATCTAAGAACTATCTTAATCTGAAATTAACTGAGTTAAATTTTAATCTATAGACTTCTTGATTTTGATAAGATACTAAAGGCTTTTGAAAAGAATGAAAGTTTAGAGATTAATCCCACCTAAAGCAGGCTGTTGGAGAGCAGGTTTAGTACCAAAACTTTTCTTAGAATTAATAATATGTTCGACGATATCTCCACCGGGAGTTAATTTTACTTTTAGTGGGAAACTAGATGGAGGGAGTTACTAATATAGGTAATTTCTTGAGATTTTTGTAAATTTAGCCTAAACTTATATTTAGTTTTGATGCTGTTATGAATATCTTTTAATATATTACCATAGAATAACTAAATTATTCTCGCCCTATAGTTAATCAAATTAATATCATTGCACTATGTAAAAGTTACTTGATAGTTAGAATTTATTGGCACTACTGCTCTTGGAACACGAACGCAGCCATTCGAGTGGGCAAGCGTCATGACTAAAAAATAGATTTGATATTTGCTATAAAAAGTGAACTTAAATATCGCCCTTTTGTTATGGTTGGCTTTATTATGGTTGTGAGTATATTTTATCTTGGCTTTATTATTCGTACATGTGAATTGTAAGTATTTCAAAGTTTAACTTAATTCTTATAGGTCTTTCGTCAATAAAGACGGGATTGATAATGTTGATAAATTTAAGCCAATTCTGAACTCTGCTTGGCTTACTATCATCACTATGACAACTGTAGGTTATGGAGATCTCTACCCTCAGACATTTTATTAACCTTTAAATTTAATTAACTCTCAATTTTTAGTGTTTCTTATTTCTTTTTATGCACATTTTTTGGTCGTTTCTTTGGAGTGCTATCATTCATAGTAGGAAACGTACTTATCTCCCTGATAGTTGTGGTACTCTCAAATGAAACAAACTTTGAACCTGCAGAAGCCAAGGCCTATAATACTTTGAAAAAGGAAATGGCTTAGGACAAGGCTCTGGGAAGAGCAGCTGATGTAATAAGAACCAGTATGCGATTATACAAGAGTAAAATACGTAGGGATGGAAGAAGTTTCTCACTAAGATTCATTTTTTACAGTCAGCTTAAGTCTTAGATTAAGCTTTTCAAGAATTTATTATTTATAAAATCTATATTTCAATTAGTTGTGTTTTAATGATATGATATTTTAAGAATGTGAATAAGTAGGCTGAGAGTCATTCATTGCCAGCTGCTACTCTGATTTAAAACATGATTGACAAACATAAGGAAGACATGGATACTATTAAAGAAGCTTATGATGAGTCACCTTCTATAGCAATGTTTATTTTTTACATTTATAACTTTATGATTTAATTTAGGTAAGTTGCAATTCTAAAATATTTATGAAATGCGTCTGGAACAATTATAGGATAGAGTGGACAGAATGGATAGAGCAATGAGTAGAATCTCAAATATAGAACGAAGAATGGCACTTTTCTTTATAGACCTAAACAATAAAGTCTATGAATAAGAAGCTAAACTTAAAGAGATAGAAAGACTTAAGAAAGATGGTGGTGCAAAGAAGTAATTATCAGGCAATCTTTCTAAAGCTAATACTGGAAATATAAGTCCAATTATTAAATTGTGAATTACGAAATGCTTCGATTATTAAAAATGATTATCTTAACTATTGTGATTTGTTAATGTAACCATTTGCAATAAAATCTTTAATAGTTTTAAGTACTACTTTGCAAAATATTTAAATTTCTAATTAACTTATCAGCTGAAGACTTAGGTGATTAAGATCAACTAAGCAGACAATAAACTAACCAATCAAACGATGGTGATCCTCTCACTAAAAACCTTCTCTCCCCAAAAAATACTACCGTCCCTAAAAATTAATCCTCAACCCAGAGACCCCTCAAATCCCAGAGAACTGGCCAAATGGCTTAATTACAAACTCCAAAAATTCAACTTAATACTAATAAAATTAGCTCTAATAAAAACATTGGACTTCATTTAGCATCAGAGTTGCCCAAGAAAACTTGGTATTATTTATATGGTAACGAATTTTCTAATAATCTCAATACTGATGTATATATTGCTTTAATATAGTTAATTAATTAAAACATAAAATATAAAGAGATTCTTAAACTTTATTTTTACGGTTTTCATGAAATATCAACGATGAACAACCATATAAAAAGACAAAATTCCTGAAATATCGAAAAGTTCAAACAAATAAACTCGAATAATAAATTCAGATTGGTTTTGAGTAAAACGATTCATATATTCAAAAAGTAACTGACGATTCTAAAATATTGGACTAAAACCTAGAAATGACTCTAATTGAAGAATAATTTTCATCTTTTTCAGCTCTAAATGGAATTGGTAAATCTACTGGTTAAAAATCGCTTAAATCCTACGGTAATTTAAATGGAAATAATAACAGAGGGATTGGAATTTAGAGCCAGAGTGATAACTATACAGATGAAAATTAACCTATTAAATAAGCAAAGAAGAGGAAAATGAGTGTTTCAAGTTGTATTGGTAGACTTTGCTAGCCTTGTGGAAATATTAAAAGTAAGCGTTATTAGCAATAAAATTAGTAAAATGCGACTTAGACATCAAGAGGTGGATTATCAAAGCAAGATACTACAGCTCACTCTAAGGATATTTTGTTTATTAAATAATGAAATTAGTTCCATTAAGATTTAAAAAGGCCCTTTTTTCTTTACAAAGGAATTTGAATTTAATTTTAACATATTGGCAATAACATGAATCAATCACAAAAACTTTTACTTACCAATAGACAGTAAAACTATTAAAACGATTTTGAGCTACAATAAAATTTACAATAGTAACAACTCAGTTAAAATAATCTCTCTATTAATTTAAGTTAGCAACTTGGAGTCGCTGACAGATTTAAAGAGCTTTATTAGAATGAATAATCAAATTTTTCCCTTGATATTGCAAAAATATAGAAAAATTTTGGCTTATAAAAAAATAATTGAAAATGTTTTCATGCAATAAACAGTAGTTTGATTTGTATGGATTGAATAAGGGAGAAGGTGACAGCATAGATTTCAATATAAAGAGCGATTAAGACATAGGGGGTAGAGGTAATGCACAACCTAGAGGCAGCTCATTCAACAAACATTAAATGCTTGGGAATCATATATCATATCTTACTCATGATTTTATTTTCCCATCTCATTAGCTTATCTTTTTTTAATATAATCAAAGCAGTCACAGCATCTAAAGCCAGTAAAGTTCAAACCGTAGACTTACTACACTCTAAAACTACCCAAAACACCCTATCAAATCCACATAATAAGATTTCGACCAAATTGTGAGATTTAATAGTGAAAACATTATAACTGGTAGTTTAAACAACATGAACAAAAATAAACATAGCGACAAAGCCAAACTCGTTGAAAATAAGAGCAAAATTGAAAATAGTGATAAAAAAGCTAATAAAAGTAGCGAGAAATATAAAGTATAAGAAAATGATAGTCAGAGTAAAGTATAAACTTAGAATAATAACAACAATAATTGCTATATTTTCTGATAAACATAAAAAAATAATTGGCTTCTATAAAGTCTTTATATTAGTTTAACTCGTTATAAAGGATAGTAAAATATTTAAATTTTTCAATAAATTCTCCCTTCGATTATAAATTCATCAAACCTCTTCTAAAATCTTTAAATTGGAAAAGAATAAACAGATAAAAATAAAAATCAATCTGTATAATAATTAAGTTTCATAAAGTGTATAAAATGCTTTCGAATATAAAACCTTTGATAATGGATAGATTGAGATAAAAGCGATTGTCAGCAGACTAAGCTTCAATGGTTATGTCTCAGCAGCATAATTACCTTCACAATGAAGATTTCTCATTTCACACTAAGCACACTCATAAGAAAACATAGTAAGTGGGTTTAAATCCTAATTTAGCTTCTGCTATAAAATCCCAAGAAACGGAGTATTAATAAAGTCAAATTAATTGAATATTTTACTTCTTTTACTCTTAAATTTTCAATTTTCATGCCATTTTAACAATAAAACAACGATGGCAACTCCGATATAAACCTAACAAACCTAATTAAGTAGTAAAAACGTTAGGAAGTTTAAGAATCACTGCTGCTGTAATAATTTGATATTTTGGATAGAATCGAGAGAATGGAGCGTATCCACCCCAAAGCAGCTTAAATATTTATAGATGAAGCTGCAAAAAGAGGCATTTATAAACCTATTCCAAGCGATTACAAGAAAAGTGCTAACAGTTCTGTCTATAATTTGTTTTGGTGTTTAATAATTTCAGTAATTTTATAGTAATTAATGTGCTAAAATTTTGTTGTTATACAATTCTACGATATAAAGCTTCAGAAACCCAAATAGCCCAGCTCAAAACCCAAACTTAGCTCGGTAAAACTTCAATAATTCAATAGATCAAAATAACTCAATGTTTACTAAGAGACGCTTAAGTGCAGGGGAGTATAGTGGAAAGTTCCAGACCCAAAAGAAGCAAAGTTAATTGGCTAAATTTGTGGTTGTAGACCTGGATGGAAAGAATAAATAAAATTAAAAGTTCGATTTCTATATGGACAAAATAAACGCAGAAGAGTCCAAAGATAAAACTATATAGATGAAAAAATAATTATTATACACAATATTAATATCTGATTCGGAATTTTTATATAAACTAAACCAGAATAAAAAATAAAATAAGCATTGCCTCATAACAACAGACAAAATACTCTCTTAAATTATTATTGCTGAAATCTGAATTTAAAAAAAAATTTAATGTGTAAAGTTTACAAATTAAAGCAATAAGTTTTATAATTGTAATTTATTTATTTTTCATTTTTAATTAAAGTTGTTTTAACAAAATTAGAAGATTATTGTAATATTAAATCATTATTTTCCACTCAATTTTTCTGAATTTAAACAATCATAATATTTAATAATAATTAAGTAAATATTAAATTAGATAAAAATTTGCTCTGGGGATATAATGTAACGAATCCTTACCAGGTCTATCTAGAACTCTCTCAACAACCTAGTCCCTAAGGACTAGGAACGAGAACACTGTTGGGCAACTGACATTGAATCTTCAGACGAACATATGTTCATTGAAGACAGCTAAAGCTATTTGCATATAGCAAAAAAGACAAGGAGTCTGATTTAGACTCCTCATTGGATACGATGGGATAGGTACTATTAAATACTAACCAAACAAAACACCCATACCATGAACCAAACTCTTGAATGGTGCTAAAGGATAACACAACTTCACCACAACAAACTTAGCTACAAACAAGTCCTAATCGATGACAATCAGTTCTAAGATTAACGCAGAGTCTTAAATTCCTTTGCTCAGTATTACATAGCTAAAACAACCTAACAAAACCTCAACTGTCACTCAGAAACTGACTGGGTTTCAGATGATGAAGATGAGAAAGAAGACAAGAAAGAAGCTTACTTAGCCTTCGAGAGAGAACAACTCATAAACGAGAAAAGATACTACAAAAATCTCAAGCTGTCCCAAAAAAAGAATGCTTCAAAACACACTACCTGGCGACCCCTAAACCAAAACCACATGTTAGACATCAGAGATAAAACTTAACACAACAATGGTGCACACACACAAGAGATCATGCAATGATAACTCCAAAAATTTAATCTCAATAGTAAAAACCATTCTTTTTTAACTCTAACAAGGTTAACCCTCCCAAAACTATGATAGAAGGAGACGCAGAGCCTTAGATTCCAACTCAACCAATATTACCAACCTACCTTACAAAGATATTAGAGGAATCACTCCACTTGACCTCTAAGATATGCGAAGAATCACCCAAAATTTACAATCAGGAACAAATTAGGTACTAAATAGTAATAATAAAAAGAGGGTACTAAATAGGGAATAAAATGAAATCAGAGCCCCTAACAGAACAGAAACTGCTCAGAATCTGATCAAAGATTCAATAGAAGATATAACTAACATACATATACTTATGTACTTGGGATTTAACCTGACATTTTACTAGAAACCAATAGAGTCCAATAAATATTAACATCAAGCAACATGGTCCGAACTTTGCAACACGATATAAGATTTAAATTACTACAAAGACTCATTGACTTCAAAAACATAAGAGTAAACCCACAATTTGAACAATGGGAGACACAACTCTTAAACTAATTTAGCTCAATATATTAAGGAGAGCTATAGATAAGAAGCATCTAAGAGAGAGTACTTCTCACCAACGAAAAATAACAAAGTTCCCTAGAAAAATTCCACTTTTATCTATCTATTCAAATTATTAAACAGCCCTCCTTTCAAGTCAAAATTAGACAAAGAAAGGAAAATAGAAAGAAAAAGAAATGGCTCCAGAAGATGACAGAGAAGAAGAAAATTAAGAATTTTTAGTGAATTAGTTAATGGCCAAATTAACTATAACACTTGAACTTATAAAAGGGCTTGTCCCTTATATATATTAAACATATTATTGATCGGGGGTCCCCAGAGACCTCAATGTGATCACATTATTATTATTATAATATTTAATGATTAAAATAATGTAGGATGTGTAATTTAAAATTTTCCAATTACATATGTTTCTACTTCCTTTATTTTGATTGAGCAATAATAAACTCACATTTACAACACCTCCATGGATAAAGACGTTTTAGACACCAATCAAAAGATTAAACAAATTATTGATAGAGTCAGTCCAAAAACTGATATGTAGCTTGGAATAAACTACTAAATTTCAGATCTTAATTCTTCTACTGCATTAAACCCTAATTGCGTTTAAAATGGTGAGGGTACGTCTAGGAAAAGCCGAATTATATTTGAGAATGATTTATCTGCTTCTTAGAACTAAAACCTATTCGGAGTTACTCCAACCAGCACAAATAATCAAAAGTCTAAACCAAGAGTAAAAGAATCTGCCATTAACAAGAATTTGTTTCAGAGCAATTAATCGCAACAAGCTGTTAATTTTGACTTGACATAGAGCAAAAGCTCTACTAAATTGTTCAAGAATTAACAAAAGCGAAATGCAAATGAAACTACGAATTATTAAGGTAACAAACTTCCAGTTTTAGGAGAGAAAACTTCGAAGTTCAACCTTCAAGTAAACTAACTAAATCCTTTTTAGGATAAGAAGAAAGGAAACTAAGAATCTAATCAATTTTTACTAGGAGGTTAAAGTCCAATAGCACATATCTAGACTGTATATGATGATACCACAATTATTACTAGAAGAGTTTAGATAGTTTAGAAACTGTAAAAGCAGCAATTTCTTCAATAATCCCTGCTTGACATAAACAATAAGCCCTTTCATGACTTATTCAAAAAGCTTTGCACTACTAACTATACATCTAACAATTTACAGGGGTTAAGTAGCTCAAATTAAGGCAGCACAAATAACAATCAGAGTTCTAACAACTCAACTTCACCCAAGCCTAAGCTTGATTAAAGGCAAGATAAAAATGTATCGTCGCATCAACCTAACATACTAATTGGATCTCTCAATTCATAATAAACTTAGAATAATCCAAACATTCTCTATGTTTTGAAAAATCTTAGACTTTCCAAGTAAAACTTAAAAGGCTATATATCGAAGCGATATGGCAAGTCTATATCAGACCGGCTTATGATTATATTAGAAACATATAACAAGCAAATGCATAACATAGAACTTAATAGTTACATCGACTTAATTAATCATACTTTCTTTAGCATTTAAAATTCATAGAACCCATAAAACTCTAATAATTTTCAAGTACCTAATATCTATAAATTGCTATTCTAGATATTAACAAAGTGTAATATAATAGATGAAATCTTTTAAACTATAATATTTAATGGAAATAAAAGTAAATGTAGCAAGCAAAATATATAGATCTTCGACATGAAAATGACAGTTCAGGGTCTATAAGACTTTCATATTAAACTAACTTAATAAAAATTTAGTATAAACAAATAAAACGATATTATTTTGCCTAAATATAATTGGTATATTTTTAATAAATATCTGCTAATTTTTGCTGCTTGATGCGTTTCATTAGTATCTTTAATACTTTAAAATCTAATCAATATTGAATTTATTGAATAAAATAAAATAAATCTAAATCAATTATACATGAATTATAATAGATGTTGGAAATAAAGGATTTATCTGTGAACATGATTTATTTCAAATTATCTGGGCTCGTCTAATGATAAAATACAAAGCTCTTGTAATCAATAAGAGGGCACTGAAAGTTCTTAGAGATATAAAAACTCATCATCATAAAACATTGGTAGCTTGAATAGTGGTGGAAATAATGAACACAACTTGTCATTATCCATAAATTACAAAGATTATCATCCTTAAGTTAAAAGCTCTGTTTATATCTAATCATTTCAAAGTGACTTCAACATTATCATTTAGAAATTATAAAACACCTATTCTTGTGTATATCCATATTTAAGAATCATTAGAGATCTTGAAAGGCAGCATAAATTTCAAAAATAGCACATTAATGATATCAAAAGTCCTGGAACAAACCTAGCTATTCACACTCAAGCAACTTTAAGCTTGGTAAATAACAAAAAATTGTAATAAACTGGAAATAAAAACATAACATCTTTTGGCTAGATCTCTGAGGATTCTGATAATCACTCTAGTAGTTCAACTGTCAGGAAAAGAATAGGAGTTCCAACTAGGGGGAAAATTTAGAATAAGTCTCTAAGTATGCCAAATTCAATAAGTCCAAGATAGGGAGTAAAGAAAGATATAAGAATGAAGAAAATCTTTTAAGCTATTTATGAAAGTGCCTAGACTAATATGAATGATATCGAGACAGCCCCTAAGACAAACACAAGCAATTTATCTTCTATTAATCATATTTAGAATTATTTTATATTTTATATTTCAAGCTACTAATACTCGAATCAAAGCATAAGTCCCCAAATAAGTGCATTTTCACACAATAATCCAGTTTAATAAATGATTAAAGAACGAAAAGAAGCTCAATAAAACCTTAAGAATTAAACCTTGATGAACTATACAAAGCAAAATTAATCTGAAAAGAAATGCAAATAAATGACGTTTGAGTAATTTGTTAAACTGCCTTTTGAAAATGAAATACCAGCTTTTATTGAAGACCTTTTCTAACTCTTAACAACACTGAGTTACCGAGAAGTTATAAGAAAACAGACTTAATCAGGGATGTCTAATAATTCGAATTTCTAAAAATAAGTAAGACGCAAGAACACATCCACAAATATTCAAATCATTTTCTCATCAGTAGATGGTGATGACTACTAATACACAAGAAGACTTTAGCAATATCAGAAGATACTTAAACACTATGATAAATAATTAATTAAAAATCTTACTGGCTCATTCAAGCTTTTGAGTAAAAACAGACAGTAGGAAGATGATAAGTTAAGCTTATTTTTGACATAGTAGTCTATAATAGAAAACTTCAAAAAAGTGTTTTTGATCTCAAACGAATCTTTATCACTTAGATTCTATAACGTTTTATCTGAGGGAATTAACATGAAGAGGATTTACTTGCCAAAGTACATAGCCACACTATTGCCCTTATTTGTTGGAAACATTATAGATAAAAACTATTTCATATTTAGGCTGTTGGATGGCGATAATGATGGCCAAATTTAATCCAAGGATATCTCAGACATTTTAAGTAACGTACTAGTTTGTCCCATAGAAAATGAGATAAGAGTCTGTTAATGTCCTCTCTTCATGGAAGTTCATTTATTGTATGAAATTTATGTGAAGACAAATTTGCTTACCTATAAAGTTAAGAAGCTTGAGATGGACTTTAACTTTTTCATGAACAAAATCCCTGTTTCCTGCTTGATACAGGAGTTTATAGATAAATTAAGTATGAGTAGATAGAGACCCTCGATATTTAGTCACGAGCAATACGATTAAACTCAAATCAAGCGATAAAATAAAAATGACTTAGAAATTGCAAATATTGAGTTGGCTGCTTTGAAAAAGAAGGGATTTCTAGTAGAATGCAATAATGCTAAAATAAAAAAATAAACAATTGATAGTCAGGTGCTTGATGTGATAGTATCAAGTATGCAAAATGAGAACGAACATAATGCTAACGAGGGAGATAATAACGATGAAAATGCTTTTAACAATAATGAGTGATAGAATTCTGATTATTTTTATTATAGAAAAACTTGACTTTAAATTTTGCTAATTCTTATCATTAACCAAATCTAATAGTTTATACATGTACATTTGTTTTTTCACATTCATTTCTTAAAACTTGAGAAGAATGAATTTAGCATTCCACTAATAGGTCCTTTCTTTTCCTCCTCAATTTTTAAACCTTTATCTTTCAAGATTTAATTTATTATGAGATTATATTTTATAATATTATGAGATTAATCTATAAATTTTTATTATAGGGTGTCAAGCATATTATCTGCAAAGCCATTATTTAATGTTCCCAATTCTTAAGTCTCCTTCACAGTGTTATTTAAATCTAATAATGTATTGTCTAATTCTCTGCTCAATTCATATTGGCTTTGTTTAATATCATTAGTCGTTTAAATCAGAGGTAGAGCGTTTTTATTTACGTAATATAATCCAACTTTTGGTTCATTAGTTTAAAAATGTGAAAAAATATAGGCTTTTTCATAGATAATTTCTGATGTCAAGGAAATGTCCTCAATTATTTACTAATTTTCCATGTTTAATTAATTTAATAATTAATGAACTTAAGTTATTTAGATAATAAGATACATACTGAAAATATTTTATTTTTTTTATATACTTTTTTCAGCTGATAAGTTGATTCCATCACAAAAGTTATCAAGAATGGTGCAGTCACTAATAATCAGATCATTTTCTTTGTACCCTATGATTTCAATTCCGTGCATCTAGTTCATTTATATTTAGCACTCTTCTATCTTATTAACTATTATTGCTTGCTATTGT
>ARYC01002706.1:0-54596 GCA_000711775.1 Oxytricha trifallax
AACAAATTATCTACTCTCTTCGCTGAGCTTTTAATAAAGTCTACTGTATCGATAGGTAGGTCATGCATTAGATGGTATAGCAGCAGTTTCTTATAACGACCTTTTAGTATACCCCAGTAGAATTCAATTCCATTAAACTATGGGCTGTAAGGCACGTTGAACACTGGTGTTATTCTTAGTTGATCATAATTTTTCCTTGTATCTTTTGTCTTATGAACAGAAAGATTATCAACGAATAGTATAATCTCTTATTCAGGGTACTTCTCTCTCAGCTGCTCTAAGAACTTAATATACTGCTCTGTCTTAATAGAGCGAGGATGAATAACATAAGTTTCTAAACCGGCATCCTCGCTAATTCCTCCAAGAATTGCCATTGTTTATACCTTTACTTTTTAGTCATATACCTCTATATTACTACGCCTCTTATACCAAGACTTCTAGATGAAAGTGTTGAAGGTAAACACAGCCTCGTCAGCATGAATAAACTTAATATTATTCTATTAGGCTCTCTGAATTTAATTATAAATATAATTTAAGTTGTTGTTGTAAAATGGCAGAGTGAAATCAATTACTCTCTTGATACGATTTACACCTTTGTAAGAGATACCGTTTCATTTATAAATATTTGCAACAGACTATGCAGAGATCTTCAACTCAGGGAACTGGCGATGAAACATAACAGCTCGTTAGTCAGAGAGAAGTGAGCCCAATACTTCAAAGTTTTATCATTAATAAGATAGTCAATATGCTTTTATAGAAACTTTGCCTTCCTCTTAGGCATAGAATTCAGCTATTATTGCTTTAGTTATACTGCTATAAGACAGTGGGATCGATCAGTTGATGGACTTCGCTTTAAGAGCAGTGCAATAGACTTATAGTTCAGTACTGGTTTGACTTATTCACTGTATATATCACATCCATATCGCAGTTTAAACACTAAATCTATATACTCTTCATCATCATAAATAGACCCCAAAAGCTTGCTATTTTGTCTCGCATTTAATTAATAACCCCAACCCCTAACAAATTCCCTACAAATCAAAGCACTTATAAACCTCATTAAGGGGTTTTGGGGTTTTGATTATGGCTTATCCCCTCCACTCATCAGCATTTATTATTGCTGAGAATTTTCTCTTCCTGGTGAAGTTTTATAGGTATTTTGATTTTATGAGTATTTCTATTTCGATTCAATAGTGATTGGCCTCACATCGTTTCTTAAGTACAATCTCTCCATGCCAGGCTAAACCACGAAATGCTCTATTTTTTACTCATAATCGTATTTCTTCTGCTTGGGTTGGGATATCTCTGAGTAGGTCAGAGGCTAATCAATTTTGCCATTATTTTCATTGAGGAAATGTTTGATATTTGCTTATTCTTTCTAATATTAGAGAACTTATTTCTATTAATCAGGCAGTTGTTAAGATTATTATGATGCCATGTTTATTTTTATTTTTCTATAAAAATTAATGCAAATAATGTTCATTTATTTAATATTTTCAATCATATTTCTTATAATTCTTTTTTATAAAATTAGATATTTTTAGTTAAAATAAAATATCTTCAGCTAATATGAGTAAATTAACGCTTATGATTTATTTTATAATATTTCATTAACACTAAATAATAAATACACTATTAATCTATAAATTAGTTAGATAGCATTAATTTTGTAATTAATAATTGGAAATATCAAAATAAAATAAAATGTAAGAGAAATCAAACGCCCTAAGGTCGTATTCAAAAGAGAAAGTTCAGAAGCAAATAAACTCTAATGTTAAAATTATTACAAAGTCAAGCGAATAAAATGAGAAGTCAAATAGATAGTAACATTAAAGGCTTGGAGGAGCAGATAGGAAATACTAAAAAGAAATCACATAGATTGTTTATGAGCAAGAGGATTAGCATCAAGCTGATGTTTTCAAAAAATATAGTGTGGTAAAAATCATTATAATTCTATTTTTTAATAAAATGCTCATCTCAGATTTATTTTATTTTTACTTGATATAGTTTATTATAATTGAAGAAACTATTAGCATTGTTAAGTGGCAACAAGTATATTTTTTTAAAAATTAATTGTATAAATAGTAAAGAACAAGAACTTTTATAAGTCTAAAAATTGATATTTTATGAGAATAAGAATAATATTCCTAATTGAAAGCGACTCTGGAATAAAATAAGAGCATTAGTATATATCTAGTAGGAAAGTTATAAAATATCGATGATGAGTTTATCATATCTACCCCATTAAAATATTTATTCCTATCTTAAGCAAAAGACCAATCCAAAACAGGCCAATCCATAAAAAATTACATAGAAATGAGTGAATATTACTTGCAAAACTTCCATGCCAGTAGGGACTCAGAATTCTCAGAATACGATGATTTAGATTTGACTGATATAAAGGAAGCTAGGAAAGCTGAAATTGAGGCTATAAGAGGAGGGAAAAGCTAAAACATAGATATTTACTAGATTAATCGCAAGTTGAAACAGGGATCCGCTTTCAAACTAGAAAAATATGATAAAGTTAGTGATCTCGCTCATGATCAGACTGATGATGAAGAAAAGCTAATTGCTCATTTTATAGGTGTTTTAATATTAAATTCTCCAATAAAAAGTTAAATGACTTAAATTTTATTTATCATTTCCTAAAGAAAAGAGATGAAAAAGCTAAACTTGCAGAAGGTTTGAGAGACAAACAGCAAAGAATGCTAGAATTGAATGAATAAATAAGAAAGTACGATATAAATTAAGTGCGCATGGACGAACTAGACAAGCTCAATGGCTAAATGTTAGACCTCAATCTACAATGGGGTACTTTAAAAACCAGTCTAGAGGAAAAACTTAAATTTGCAGAGAAAATGCACAAAAAGCATCATGAAGAGGTAAAAGACTACTAAGATTTCTCAGAGAACCTAGACAGAGATAAATTCAATCGTAAAGTCAAAAATATCACTTTTGAACTTTATAATGAGCAGAAGGATTTTGGCAGAACTTTCGAGTAGATCTAGAAAAAGAAGTAAGAACTAGAGATATTCATATCTGGTGTAAAAAGGGACTTTTAGGATGAAAAAGATCGAAATGATTATTTTAAAAAAGCTAAAATTTTTAACTATATTTAATGATAAACTTACAAAGCAACTTATAGACATCGATGGCTCTTAAAATGCCACCAATGAAAAATTAAGAACCCAAATTTACAAAATGAAAGAAGAAATGGACCGAATTAACAATTATTCAATTGATATTGCCAGAGATCCAGCCTCAGCAATTTAGCGTATTTCTGACCCAATCTTGGATGTAATGAACCTACAAATCGAAGATTACCAAGAAGACTTGAAGACAAATTTAGCATAAAAGAAAACTGTACAATAGGACTTAATCGATATCAAGAATTCAATATTTGAAGAAAAAGTAACTTAAATTAACCTCAGAAGGAGAAGAGAAGAAATTGAAGAGGAATTTAGAACATTGAGGGAGGATATTGAAGCTGTACAGTTACAGATGCTTGAAAATGTAAAAAGAAAGAATATAGTGGCTGAGAAAATCGAATAAAGCACTGAGAAGTTTCAGGAGGAAGCTAAAGAGTTAAGGGATGAGCTAACAAAGTATAGTAGTAGTATTTATTTCTTATAATTACTATTTAATTAATGATAATATTAGGAGAGATTGATCGGAATTTTTTAGCACAAAGAAATAGTTTAAGATTAATCTGAATTTTTGTAAAACGACAGAGGTCGAGTGGGAGGCCCAGAAAAGTACAAAGAAAGTATAACTGAATTTATATAGCTCGCAAAGGATTTAAAAGTGAAGTTTGATGCAATTCAAGATAGAATTCTGAAATTAGACGATGAACTTACTCTAGATCCACTTTACACCCGAGGTTAGGGTAAGAAAGCTAGAGTCATCCCTATATAAGAAGTTTATCACATTGGCAAGTTTGAGGAGAGAGAAAAGAAAGATACCCTCATGAAAGATTTGGAGAAGAAATAAGACCATATTATGGATTTAATTGTTACAAAGGAAAATCTTGAGGAGACATTAGCTCCATTCGGTAACATCCATCACATCTATGTAAGCACAAAGCAAATTCTTATAATCCTCTTTAGAAAACATTCAAAGAAGTGCAAGAAGACATAAAGTAGGACATAAAGAAATACATCAGAGAGAAGCATTAAATCTACACCTATTTGAATTAACTTATTCAAGATTTCGATAAAAATCGAGAAACAATTGGGCTTTAAGAGGGAAACATGAAAACTTAATTAGCACGGTTTAAAGCGTAAGATATTATAAACAATAATTATATAAATATGTTTTTAGAGTATACTATTTATTGCAAGAAAAGCTGTTACGCATCAGAATATTGGAGGATGAGTTATTTAAGTTGAAGAAAGTGGTTATATAGTCAGTTGGAAATATGTCAGATAATCAGAGTATCAGATCTGGAATGAACTAATAAATTGATGGTGAAGACACAGTGATTGCTATATATAAATGATTAATTGAATGTCCACTGTTTATATATTGCTTATGAGAGAGAATTATTGCAATTATACTATATAATTTATTTTGGTTAATTAAAAGTTATATAGTATACATTCCTACTTTGTATGTTGAAATAACTTATATCTTATAATAGTAATGAGAATGAATGCTGACAAGAACTAAAAAGATTAGGAAGTGAAATCTTTGAAGTAATTGTTAAACGAACGTGATCTAGATATAGCCAAGTATCAGACACTCTTAGATGAGAAGGGATTCCAGTAGACATAAGAAGAGATACTCATTGAAGAAAAGATGAAGAATATCAAAAATATTAAATAAATATTTTAATTCTCATTCAACATATTATATGTTTTAAGAATATCTTGGCAAGAAATGATATAAGAATTGAGATAGAGAAAATAGCTAAGAATGCTTATAAACTTGGTAAGAAATGCTTCATATACTTGAAGTTACAGCCTAATAAGTAGAATAATCAAGCAATTTAAATAGGTTAATAGATATAAATATTAGAAGTTAACTTCATATGTCAAGCATATTTAAATTAATTTCAACTGACTAATAAATGATGAAAGATGCAGAAACAGAAAGATAATTATAAAATAATTTTACCATAATTCTAAAACTTCCACAATATTTCATATTATTTGTATTTAATTACTAGTCAAAGTGTCTTTGAAGGGCAACGACGGCTTGAAGAAATGCAAAGAGCATAGAATCGATGGAGGGGATATTTACTACGAATTCGACCAATTTGTTAAGTTTGTCTTGATTAACTTAAATTGATTTTTATTGATGAGATATATTAATTTATGAATGATTTTAAGATTATTAAAAGCCAATTTAACTCATAAATATTATAATAAATTAAAGTTAGTTTATTACAAAAGTAATGGAGTAGTTATAATAACTGTAAATTATAAGGAATACAAAGGATGATCATGATAAATTTTAGTCTTAGCAAAATAATAAACTTTTAATAAGAAAAAACCAACCCTCAAATCTACTGAATGTATCTATATTTAGCAATAAAAATAGTAAAATTAATAACAATACAGATACTATAAATGTTGTTTTAGATAAGAATGATTATGCATCAAGCGTTAATAAATCGTAAATTCAAGATTAAAATATTAACAGTAGTAGAATAAGAAAGGATAATCGAAATAGTTCTTTAAATATATAGTAAAATCATTAGAAACTAAATGAGAGTATTACCTATGGGAAGAAATTTATGTCTTAAAAAATTATAAATATTTTTTAAAATATTTAAATTTAAATATCTTATTCTATTTATCTAGATTAATTGTAAATTAATTTAATATTAAAGGTTAATTATTCAAGAAATATGCTTTTGCATAAAATAAATAAAATCTGAAATTTCCTTTATGTTTTATGATAAAATTTTTATTGGAAATATTTTAAACCTGCAATCCTCCTTTCACCTAGTTCTATAGATAACTACTGAATATATTTTATTAATTATAAAGATTAAAAGAACCTATTTAGGTATTTTTTATGTCGTAATTATATTTTAATAAATCAAAGCACCAAAAGCAATAAATTGAATAATAAATAATCTAAAACTGAGACACTAACAACAAATCAGACTGATAATTTAAAAATAAATAAACCTAATAAATCCTAAAGATTACAATTAAAAGAGCAATAAAATTCTAAAGATCAGTCATTCGATATAAAAGAATAAATTTAGGAATTTCAAAGAAAAAAGATTTCATTTTAAGAGGACATTGAGAAATTGAAATAAGATTTCACACATAATTATGATTCTGGTATTGGTAAATTAATGAGTAAAACTAGAAGTGGTTTTAATCAGGGAAGACAAGTTTCCTTAAGTTAACTAGTATATATTAAATAAAAATATTAATTCTATGATAGATAATGGAGTTAAATTTTATAGTAAATCAATAATTTTAAAGTTAAGTTAACAAGAGAACAAATCAGTTAATAATCATTCAAGGTAGAGAAGTGGAATTTCAAGCAATCTAAACATTAACAACATATCAGTAAAAACCAATTTAAAGAATAGTAAAAGACGCAACAGAAAGTAGAAAAATGTTAGAATAAGCTAAGTTATGGATGGTTCAACTATTGTTAAACATGCAAATTACTACTTCGACAAGAACCCCACTTACCTAAAGGAATATGTTAAAATATTATATAAGCTTTCTATTATTTTAGGAGACAGAAGTGGGAGATGCAGCAAACATGAATTTAAAGCGCTATGTTGAATATTTCGGTCATGAAAGAATCCCTTAATTTGGCTATCCTTAATTGCACTTTGAAGACGATTATGAATTAACATCATTTAGAGATCAGTCTTTATCAGCAAATTATTCATAAAAGCAAAAGCCTCTAACTTCTTTACTTCTTGGTAAAACATCTTAGAGCTCGAAAAAGCAAGTTCAATTTCATTTGAGAAGTCCATAATCAGATAAAACGTAGAAAAAACTTGTAAATAAAAATTTCTAAGATTTTATTGATGGTGAGGATTTGCCTTTCAAGAAAGCTCTAAATTTAAAACGTAGACAAGACCGAATCATAAATCATGTGTAAGCTTAATTTTTTTCATTTTAATTTAGATTCAAATGCTTTACCTTTGGTAAGAAAGTGAGAAGATAGATTGAGGATGACGTTGAAGTAGTCTCTAGAGTGGACATTTTAAAACGTAGATTTTAAAGGCTAAATCTCGTCAGATAATATTTCTCTGTGTAAAGCAAGAGTTAATATAAGAAATTTTAGTATCCAGTTAATGAGTCAGGAAAAATATTTGATGATGAAGCTTTAAAAATATATGATGAGCTACAGTATTGTTAAGAATCTGATCCTGAAGATCATGAATATATAAGAAAATAGCGTCGTAATTAAGAAAGTTAAGAAATGATATAGCATTTACTTATAGAGAGGCATCACAGCTTAGAAAATCTTAATATAAATAAAAAGGTAAAATCAATTTAGCTTTTGGATAAAGAGTCAGTTCCCACTTTGAGCTTAAAAGAATAAGACTTAGAATCAGATAATACTTTTAATGATATACTCTCTGATTTTAATTGCAATAGTGTTTATTCCTCTCCAAGATAACTTATAGACAAAGAGTAACTAGCATATGATAAATTTCTTCCTTTCGATTTTATCACTTAACGTAAAGCTAAGAAATTTTACAAAGAAGACTTATGCGACATCAAAAAACTGTTATAAAATAAAGAAGCTGCTTTAAAAGAACTGAAACTCTTGCAAAATAAAAATTAAAACATCATAAATTTAAGTTCTGAGGAGGATTGTCTGCCTGACTTACCAGAAACTTATGATAAGTTTAAAGAAGATAATAGGATTGTGCCCAGGAAAAAGTAGAGAAAAATTAAAGATAAGAAGCTTGTGATCAAGGGTGAACTCTCTTCATCATCAGATGACGAAAGATTTGCATAGTACAGGTTTGGAGAAAAAGTTTAGAACACTTAGATTAGAGATTAAAATAATGACCTGTAGGGAATATTCTTTCAAAGATCTCAAGCTAAAACTCATAAACTAAAAAGTAAGTACTCTTTATTGTAGTAACTATTTTATGCAGAATAATTCTTAAACAAGATAGTAGATTTTAAGAATAATATTTCAACTGAACAGAGAGACTTGCTACAAAACAGATAATTTGTGATTGTTGATGTAAAATCACTAAATACTTAGAATAAGCACGGGTTTTTCAACAAGAGATAAAATTTAATTCAATAAGAATAAAAAGAAAAGGAAAGTAAAATACTTGAAGATGAAGAAAAAGAGTAAAAGTAGCTGAGACTTTAGCAGATAGCTAGGTTGTAAATTTTAAAGGAGAAGTAAAATTTTAGCTCCAGAAATAATTCAGTTGTTGATTTAAGAGAGAATCAAAAAAATTAGAGACCATAGACTTTCTCAGAAGTAAATAATCAAAGGAAGGACTTATAAGTAAACAAAAACTTATATTCTGGATTTTCATCAACTATTTCGTCTCGATCGAATCTTAACTAACTACCTTAGTCAGCTTAAAGCCAAAGAGTTAGACTGTAAAGTCAAGGAGGTGTATATCAAACTTACAATAACAATGAATAGGAAGCTCCATATGGTTAAATGCAGCAAAATAAGTTGCTATACAAAACTAGCAGAAATTTTATGAGTAATTTATAGAACAATATTCTTGGTAGCTACTCAAATCATCCCATAGAAGTGACCAATTGATCACAATAAAGGCAATAGTAAACACTTTTAGCATAAAATAATAAAACAAACTCAAAGTAGTAGCTTAAAAATTACCCTTATAAAGAATCTGAATATGACTTAAAAAGTATTGAAGACTCTACTATAACTAATTTGGAATTGTAAAATGATGTAGATTCTACTTTAGCAAATACCAATTAAGTTAAGAGCAATTTCAGTTAAATGCTAGTTAACAGTTTAAGTATAAAATCTGTTAAAGATGCTCAAATTTATTTTATAAATTAAAAAAGTAATGTTATTTTATGCTCTAAAAGAATCTCCATATACCAAGATTGAGAAAGAAATATCTCAAATTTTACCTTAAAGTCAAAGATTGCATTCTGCTAATACTCAAATGAAAGAAAGCGTCGAAAAAACAAAATACAGAGGCTATATTGCTGAGAAATTAAGAAGAAAGTCAGTACTTAATTGTGAATTGTTTAAGAATAAAGATATAAATTATAAAAATAGAGTGCATAGCATGATTGATAACATGAATAAAGTCTTGGGAACATAAATCTAAAAACCCAGGAATGATTGATTTAAAAATTTCTTAAGTTATTTAAAGAATTTCTTGTTAAATGCATAAAATTTTATTTGTTAATCATTCTTAATCAAACAGACTGTTTTCCACCACCAGGTTAAATACCAGCGGGTCTCTTGCTTCCAATTTATGAAGAAGTCTTGTTGTATAGATTGTAAGCTTCCTAGAGAGTGCTTTGGAATCTAATGAGTTTCAAGCAATCTTAGAAGTGCTTCATGAACTCTTCATAATCAATTCTTCCATCGCCATTAATATCTGCACTCAATCCTAGTGTAATGATTTCTGGTTCAGTAAGACTAACATCAGCCTCCTTCAGGCATTAAATATATTCGTGTATTTCCAAGAAACCATTTTGATTTCTGTCGTACTTCTTGAATAACTATACAGATGATTATTAATAATTTTGAATTGCTTACCTTAAAGAGATCGAGACCAGTAACATCAATCTAATCGAGATTTTCAGGTGGCTTGAATGCTCCAGTTTGCATTAGAGTTGACTTATCACTCAAACTTTTAACCGTGAAGAGTTCATTAATCATGTCTTTGCACTTAACTGCAAACTCTTGATATTTAACCATGCCTTGCTCGTCTGGTTAAGATAAACCAATTAAGCTGTGAACCTAGAATGGTGTTAAATTTGTCTTTTTGGGGGGGGGAAGTTTCCTGCCCCAAAATTTTATATGCACCCAAGGGGGGAAGTTTCCTGCCCCCAAAAAGGTAGTTTCCTGCCCCATACATAAAAATATGCAATTTTTTATAATTTTCAAAGAATCTTTATCATCTATTATTATGTAGTTTTTTAAAAAAATTTTAGCTTCAAATATCATTTCTACCTTGATAATCAATTTAAAATTTAATGAAAATTACATTAATTATTAAAAAAAACACTTTTTTAGCCTTGTCAGTAATATATAATTTGATAAAGAATAATTATGTACCTTGAAAATTATATAATAATAAATGTTGTATAGTACATGGTTATGGTTATTGAAATTGAAATTTATTTGTTTCTATTAAATTTATTGCAAAAACATAAAATTTAATGTTGGGGGCAGGAAACTACCTTTTGGGGCAGGAAACTTCCCCCCCGTCTTTTTTGATTTAAGAAGAGCATCTTGGACTTATAGGATGGTAATTTAACCAATTTATCCTTGGTCATATGATGAAAATATTTGAACTAAATGTTCTTGCAACTTATCGATATTTGTGTCCATAATTCTACTCTTGGCCAGTTCAAATCTCACATCAAATAAAGTCTATTCAAATGTGTTGTATTCAAAGGTGTCATCCTTCAAACTTCTCATGATGATATAGTATATTTAAAATAAATTTAGTTGTAGGATCATTATTTTATTGATTTCTTTTGGAGTTATGAGATTAGACTGATACATAGACTTCTTTAGTTCTATATTTGGAATAAAGCCAGTTTTCTGCTCATCAATCTTTAAGAACTTCTTTTGCAAAATTTCATTTGTTTTTTTGATTTCATCTTAATAAACAAGTAATAGTGCTTCTTTGTTTAATTCTCTCTCATAGGCTTTTGCTCTTTAAAGAGTTTTATTCCTGGCAAAGAAAGTTTAAATTGATTCAATACCTATAGGAATGAATTCTTCCCAGTCTATAAGGCCATCATCATTTTCATCTGCTAAAGCAATCAAAGTTTTAATGTCGTTCTCGCTGAGACCATAGGAGAGTGTCTTGAAAGCATCATAAAACTCTTGGTAGCTAAGATTGCCAGATTTATCTTTATCAGCTAGCTCGAACATTTCATACAGAGCTCTTTTTAGAGTGTTAACAAATCTAGGAGACTCAACGTTTACTTTTTAAGACTTTCTCATCTCCTTTGAAAGGTCTTTTACCTTCATAATATCAAACTTAGGAACGAATGGATCAACTGTTTTTCCCTTGTCATCGACAGTTCTAGTGTATTCGAATTCAGTACCTAGATGTAACTGCATTTTAATCTTTAGCTTATTCTCCAATACTCGGTCTATCCATTACTAAAGTAAAATAAACTATATGGTAGTAAGCTCATACCTCAAACATGTTAGTTCTCATAGTGTTGTCAAGTTTGTGCCTAAGTGATTCATTTTCAAAGTTAAATTCAATGATGCAGTCTCCATTAGCTTTTTCAATCAATGAGAAGAATACTTTAACTGTTCCCTCAGGTATAGGTTTCAAAGAATGAGGCTTGCTGAACTCAACCTCATAGCTAGTTAAAGGTATAATAAAGTTTGAGAGTATCTTACTTGTAAATGTTTGAGAACTTATTAATAAAGAACACTTGGTTTATATAAACCTTAGACCACTCAGTGACTATTTTCTTAACGATCTCAACACCGTCTTCTTCCCTCATATTTAAAATGTAAATAAAATAATATAATAAATTTAATTATATTAAGACTTTATAGGTTAAAGCTAAATTATTAATGTTCGAAAAATAAATAAAGTTTAGATAAAATCAAACAAATCAACTAAATAAATTAGTTTTAATGTTATTTCCTCTAAATTCTTGATACAGCCTGTATAAATCTTCAATCTTCTCATAGATAGATCAACTTTTCATCAATAAATAAACCATCTCTATGGCTGTGCATGCTATAGAGCTGCTTAAGATTCCTGGTCGCATCGATTTTTGCTTTTCTATCGTAGTATATAATGTTTGAGATTTAAACCTTTGATCCGTTTTCATCAACATGAGATGAGAGCTTTTTAGATTTAGATTTTTGCTTTCTAAGTTTAGCTTTTGGAATTCTTATACGTAGCTTCTAAGAGTAAATTAACTTTTCTTGGGATTGTTAAAGCTTTTTATCAGATCGTTGAGAAAGAATGGGCTCATCCAAAGATCCAATGCTTTCTTTACGCTTTTGCTTTTTTGGAGTCACTCCTCTAGATACAATTTTTGGTTGCTTCTTAATTTCTTTTTTAAGTTCTACTATACGAATTCTTGGTTTGTTAATTATTCCAAGCTTTGTAAGGTCAAGTGTCTTACCCCGTAGCTTCATTTTAGTAGGCTTAACAATTTTAGCATGATGCTTTACTTTCTTAATGGCTTTAGTTTTAGGTTTTAGTACTACTCTTTATGATAATTAATCTTGATCTTTCTTCGCTCTAAATCTAATGTTCTTAAGTTTTGTAGCATTTTTTAATGCCTTTAATATTTGAGAATTCAATTCATTTTTCTATAACTGCTTCTTTGTAATTTTTACTTTAGGTTCAATAATTACAGGTCTTCCTCTCTTTTTAGCAGCACTTTGCTAAATATGATCTACTGGCTGTGTTAAGAAATGAATGGGATGTCTATTTTAAGTTTCACTAGTTGATTGATTTTCTTCCATTAAGAAATCTTAAGAGAGTGGCTGTACCTTAGTAACTTTTGCTTGCTTCTTTTTTTCTTTTAATTTTGATAGGTTCTTTTGGTTTGATTTAGTAACAGCCTTTGTTTTCTTTTGTACTTTTTATGAATGTGATTATTCAAGATGGCTTTTAACAGGCCTTCCTCTGCTTTTGCGAATTGGAGTCTATTGAGTATGGAATCCTAGTTTAGATTAGGACATTTGTAAATCGTTATCTTCCTCGTCATCTCTGAGCTATACAATTGGTTCATCTTCGCTCTCTTAATCCTCATCACTGTCAACATATTAATCATGAACAGGCGTGGCAAAGCCTAGTAATAAAAAAATAGATCAAGTTTCGTATTCTCTTTTTAACTCTTTTCGTAAGCTACCATATCTTCCATGGTCTTTATCTGCTTTCTCATGAAATACTTCTAAATCTTGCTCTATCTAGTACTTTCTTTCTACTGCTTGACCTTTTACTTTTTGCCTGAGTTGCTAATCTCTTAACTTCTTCCTCTCTTTGATGATCCACCTCTTCCATCTACCTCTTTTATTTCCTCTTAATTCTTTGACTCATCTCTCTTAGAATCTTTGGAGCTCAATCTCAAATTTTTGTTCTTCTCTTTCAAAAACTTTAGGACTATGTTCTCTCCTGAGCCTCTTCTTCTAAATGCTGGAGTAGGTGTCTTCTTTTTAACTTCCTCAATGACTGAAGGATTAAAAAAAATTAATATAACCTCATCTTATTAAAGTTTAGGGATGCATCGAGTAGAATCCCTCATTATTAAGCATTTTACCATCAATGATAAACTTTTTGATTGCAAGGAGAAAATCTCGGTAATCAATATCAGTTGAATATTTCTGCTAAAGATACTCCCAAATGTATTTTCTCTCTGAACCTTCATTATTCTGCTCAGTTGCCAAGCAACCCTCTGTTAAAAGCTTGAGATATGGCTTAACGAGGTGAGGTTCTAGATCTATTTTAACTTAATTAGGATCGCGCGAAGACATTTATAAATTAGTGAATTTATATATAATAACATCAATTAATACCTCTTTTATGTATAAAAAGTTAGAGATTTCTGGTAAACTTAATTAAACGATATATTTAATTGTTAATTTGCGGGAGTATTTTAATTTAGTTAAAAATAAGTTAATTATCAATTTCGAGATTAATTTAAGTCAATATCAGATTTAGATTTTGTAAATCAATATATAATTCATAGTCTGTAGTGCTTCTTAGTGATTCGTCCATTTAAGGTTCCATCAAGTTATTGCACACATTTAGCAACATCTGCCATTAAATTGGCTGCCCCTTCATATACTATTGTAGGAATACATTTGAAATTGGAAAATCATATTAAAATTAATTTATTTTATATCAAATTAGTGACAGTTAAAGTTGTCCAATTTGAACGATCTTGGGCTCATTTGATAGAGAATTCAAAATTAGCTGGACTTTATTATTAGCGGTGCTATTTTATCGCATCGAGGGAGCGAGATAACTCGACTTTAATGTGAGGGTATAATTTAATGAATTTAGATGTGTTTAATTAAAGTGAAGTTATCTCGCTCCCTCGATGCGATAAAATAGTACCGCCAATAATAAAGTCCAGCTAATTTTGAATTCTCTATCGAATGAGCCCAAGATCGTTCAAATTGGACAACTTTAACTGCCACTAATTTGAAATAATATAAATTAATTTTAATATAATTTTCCAATTTCAAATGTATTTCTACAATATTAATTCAGATTGCTACTGTGATTAATTTACAATACTTTATTCGAATCTACAAGTTTCTCTGAATTCTGTATGTTTTCTAAGTTTTATTTATCTCTTCTTCTCTTTGGTTTGTGTAAAGGTTTGTCTTGATATAATTTCTTGAGACATTTAGACACTGAGGGGTCATTAAGATCTTGATTTTGCACCATATTAAGATTTATAATTTCTTAGAGCAGTTCCTTCTTGATTTTGCTTGCTTAGATTTTTTCAATTTATTCTTGGCAATCCTGCTCATCCCCTGTTTCTTCAGTATCAGAGTTTAAATCCTGCTCCAGTTTTTCTTTACATTTAATTGTTCTTTAATTTTAAAGTTAAATCTTCTGATTTTGGACTATGCCATCTAATCTTGAAACTTCAGTCATTAGAACTTAAGCCAACTTAAGAGCCTTTTCAAGGGCATATCTGGTCATTTAATGCCTCTGTCCTTCTATGTGGCAGCACTATTTATGACTGGATTTATATTGAGTGTTTAATGGACATATATCTGAGTATCTCTTCAAGTTTTACTGTTCTTCACATATTTATGTGAGGGAAACATCATATTCAGATGGTATTTACTATTGTTAGCCATGATTTAATTATTGAGTGTGATCGGCATTTTAGTCAATATTTTCAACTAAAGTATCAAGAGTCGTTTAGGTAGGGAAATCAAGTGTTGGCTTAAAACGATTAACTTTATAGCATTCTGAATTTTATTAATGCTAATTTATTTTAGCACAAATCAATTAATTATAAATCAATATAAATATGAGATATATTTATTTAAGGCATTTCTTAAATTATTGAGGTATAATGATTTTATACAGATATCGAAGTATTTATTTTTTAAAAAATAGTAATGCTAAATATAGGTATCTAGGATTACTTCATTGTCAGGAGAGTACATTAAATCACTTTCATTTTTTATCATAAATTTAGCTTGTTCTTACTTCAATCTATCAACTTGACTGTTATTTGAAGTTATGCCAGAATAACCTGTCTATCCTGTAATAATCTCATCTATTTTTTCACAATGATTTCTTGATGATGGCATTTAGAAATTTTAAATACTAGCATGCAAGTTCTTGGTAACTTTAGCTGTCTGCTACTTGGGTTTGTTTGATCCTTCAGAAAATCTTTTATTCTAAACTTAATTTCTACCATTTAAACTATGTCTATTTTTAGTGAAATCCTTGGTTATTTTGGCAATTTTGGAATCAACTCTGATCTTCTTTTTGATATGTTGATTGAAAAAACTCTATATACTTTTCTGTGAATTAGTCATCTCCAGATTTTAAACATTGCCCTGTCTCTACTAAATAAAACTTTAGGTTTATGATTGCTGTGCACTCATCATTATTTAATTATCTATAGTTTAGTGCATATTGAAGTTTTTATTGTTAATTGACATGTCTCCACATAGATCATTGATCATCGTTGTCTAAAAGGATGGAGTCTATGACCTCATCATAGACAAAGCATTAAATTATTAGCATGTTGGTTGAAAGGTGCTGTTGAAATTTTATGTAGCTGCGGCTGGGCTTACAATTTTACGAGTTGTCAAGGATTGCATTGCCGAATTTTCATTGTTGCCAACGCTATTTTAATGAGGAGATGTGGCTGAATTATTACCCTAATTTGATCTTTTTGTTAAATAGGGGGATTTCTTTCTGTTAGTAAAAAATATCTCAAAAGGCTTGTAAAAGGGACTTAAGATTTCCTTTTATGATCTATCTGCGAAGGATCGTGTAGAGGAGTTACGACTCATTGTCGACTTTTTATAGTATAAGTGGTTTCTGCTATTCGACTGTTTTTGAGGTTTTATGCTAAAGTCTCTGTTTTTAATGGATTACTGCATTAATATAAATTTTAAATCTTTATTTTGAATGAATTATTCATGAAATATTTTACTAAAGAATAGTTTATGTAGTTATGCTGATTTGACTTTGCAGAAATTTATTGCTCCCAAGGCAAAATAGCTCTTTATAACGAATGATAGTGCCTTGTGTTTTAGCCCTTGATAAATAATTTATTTTCTATAAATATAATTAATCAAATCTATGAAAAATGATAGCATCTAGCTTATTGCTTTACTATTCATTTATTTTCTATTTTTAGCTGTTATTACTATCAAAATATTATTTGTTTAACTCTTAATTCTGTTTTAATGCTTAAAAAATATTATTATAGTAATTGAAATTGGAATTTTTTATATTCAATATAATGCGGAAGTTTGTTACACTTTATTGACATCTTGTTTCCCTTGGGATAGTCTTTAATTTTCCTTGGTAAACTTTGCCTCAGGCTTATAACCCTGAGTAAATTTTCCATTAACTTTTGTTTTATTTTGCATTTTGTAATTCTACATTAACAACTAGATTTAATTTATATTAACATAATTCTTTTACTTGGTCTTAATTTTTACTTCGATCTAGAAGATGATCAGCATAAAAAGAAACAAGATTTTAACTCAGTTAAAAGTAAATTTAATACATTTTCTATCGATGTATACAATTTTTTTAATTCATATCAATATTTGTTACAATTTGATTCTTCTATATAAAGCCATTGTCATTTTCATTTATTTTGAAGTAATTCTAAAAGAATGCTCTTGGATAGTTTTTTGAATTCCTCTTTCTTTGTGACTATGTCAAAGTAATTCATAGTGAAGTTAATGCACATGCGCTTAAGTTCGATTGCTTGATGCATGTCACTCATGTACAAGAGTTCAATGACATTATCGAGGTCAATATATTTTACCAGAGTTTTCTCACAAAGTCTCTTCAAACGATCTAACCCGTATCTATTGGCTGCTACTAGAATATCTATGACTTGCTCTTAGGGCATTTAAGAAAAGTTGACCTGATCTGAATAGATGAATTCAAGCAAGTTTTTGAAAGTAATGGCTGAAATATCTTGTACTGTTATGACTGATTCTTGTGACTCCCTCATACCAACTGTAAACATACTTTCAAAGAAATTACATCTAGATGCCAGGATACATTTATGAGCTTTAAGTTTAGTCTCACCAAGTATAAACGTTACATCAGCAAAAGTTCCATTTTCTAGCATGCTTAGCATATCCTTTAAAACAGTTGGTTCTGGAACTTGAACTCCAATGGGTAAAGCCAAAATATCATTGAAACTCAGCTCACAGTCATTACCACCAAATATAAAGAGTTGTCCTTTAACAATGTTTGCTGTATGTCGGCATCTAGGTCTTGGCTTATACCCGTATGTCTCTATTTTCGACCATCTGTTATTTTCAATATCGAAGACATGCACATCATTCATCCAGTGAACCCCGTCATAACCACCAAAATAGTAAATTCTGGAGTCTATTAAGCATCCTGTGGTCGAAACTCTTGCTGTAGGCTCATCACCTGTGACTTGAGGTTTGCACCAAGTTAAAGTATTTTTATATTATCAAATCATAAGTTAGGTTTGTTGTATCTAAGCAGAAGATATCATTTAGTTATCTAAACTAGTCTGGCTCCCCTCCACAGATAAATATTTTCTTTTCATAAGCTATTGCGGAATGCTAAAGTCTCCCTACCGGTGCGTTGCCTGTTGTTTAAATTGGTCCACTCCATTCTAAATTAACTAAATCGAAAATCAGTAGATCATGCAAATTTAAATAACTCTTCTTTTGCCTAATTTGAGAGAATCATATCTTATATTATTTTATCATTAAGCCAATATTTTCCATCTCCTCCACCAAACACAAACATTTAGTTATCAATGATATTAGCAGTATGAAATTGTCTCATAGGAGCCTCTCCTCTAATCATACTAGGAATAACAATTTGCATTTTGTCCACTCCCTTTCTCAAATCGATAAATATCACGTCTGAAAGAACTTAAGCACCGTTCCATCCACCATATATTATAATGTGAGTGCCTTTCCAAAGTTAAGCTGAATGACCCATTCGCAGTTGCGGCAGTTTCGCTTTGTCTATTTTTGGTTGGAACCAAAGCGATTTTTCTATAAAAAAGTGATTGTAATTAAAGCCAGTTTATATTTCATTTTTAGTCAAAATATGTTAATTATTGTGGTGTTAGATTTTCTTACCTGTGTCAAAGATGTATAAAAATGAAAAAAATAGTATTATATTACTAAGTTAAACTATAAATATCATTAACAATTCTCTTCTTTCCATCTCCTTCTCTACCACCAAATATAATCAAGTATTGACCAAATTGAGTGCTTGAGTGACAATTTCTCGTTGATGGAGGCTGCCCATTGATCTATAAATTTTTGTAAGAATACCAGAAATCTTATCGATAATATTATAAAATGTTTTTATGTTTAAATTAAATTTAAAGCAGTAAATTATGTAGATTTATCTATACTTCTAGAATGATAATCAAAGTCAAAAATGTATATAGGAATATTTTGCCTTTTTTAAACTTTCAAAATGCAAAAATATATAGAGTTAAGTTATATTATTTTGGGTATATGTAAAACTTACCTTAATGACCTACCAGCAATAATCCTGTTAATCTGGATTAAATTACTGATTACTGGCATTTGTCATTTTGGTATTACTTTATATACTTCAAGAAACAATGAATAAACTAAAGAGTATACTTATGAATAAATAATATTAATCATTTCAGCATCCATGATAGCCGAAGGGTGACTGGCCGCAGACATAAATGAAGACATTGAGGAGCTGAAAGGTGCTTAAATATTCTGACCATTGTTCAGGTTTTATTAAGGCTGCATATGCTAGGGTTAATTTTATTGCTATAAATTTAATCATTTAGAAAATATGATATAATTTCTATAAATCGTTTGTTTAAAATGGAAAATAAGATAATTTTGGAAATATTAATTGGCTGATTTAAAATTTATATTCCTCAGCTCCTTTTTTAATTTAATAAAGTTTTAATATGTATTTACATTGCTGCAATAGAAATTAGGATGTTGATTGAGTAAGGGTTGATTCATTTTTATTGATTTCGGAATACTCTTTAAATGATTATTATTTCTATCTAAATTTTAATTATTTAAAAGTTCATTCCTAAAAATCTACTCTAACTTTAATTTGCAATCAAAGATTGCAAATGTACAAATAATTAAGGCAAAATAATATTTATGAAATTAGAATTATCAACACTAATCAAAATTATATTCATAATTTTATTTACTAGAGGTTATTTAGCTTATATTTATATATCTTAGTAGCAAATAGTTAGTTTTTCAAGGGCAAATATATCCAGGTAGACATTGATTTTTAGTGCCTAAAACGCAATAGTAGCCTCTTGGGCACACTTAGCACTTTCCTTGTTATGTTTGGAGGTTATAAAATCCTATTGGGCAAGTTATTTGGAATGCTGATCCTTGTGGACAGTATTAAATATAATGGATTGTGTATAACTAACTAATGAAAATTTATTAAGAACAAGTATGTACCAGTTACACATTCATATCCACTTGGATTACTTGATTTTATTCCTTCACCGCAATAATAGCCAGCATCACATAAATCAGTAGGTGCTGTGAGGCCTGAAGTTTCGCAATAGAAACCAGCTGTGCATGGCAAACAAATAGAGATGTCTTAGGCATGTGTAATTGTTGAAAATGTTCCTATAGGACAATCTTCAGGTAAACTTGAACCACCTTTACAGAACTTTCCTGCTGGGCATGGACCATAATACCCATATTTATGTAGTTCTGCTGGTCTGGGAGTAGTTGCATATTAAACACAGAAATATCCTGCTTCACAATCACCAGTAGGTGTAGAGAGTCCTTAAGTCTCGCAATATTTTCCCAAAGTGCATGCTAGGCAACTTGTTATATTCTTTTTATTTTCTTGGTCATTATATGTTCCAGCAGGGCATCTCATTTTATCATAGAAAGTGCTGCTTTCAACAAATGAATCGTATGAGGGGCAATAGTGACCAACGGGACAATCAGTAAAATAAAGTTATAGATAGTTTATTATTTGTTTATAAAATTCTGAAGGTTTAAAAAATATAGAATCTTCATTTATAATAAAATAAGTAAAGTTCATAATTTAAAGATAAGATTTCATCAGAAATGAAGTGTTATAAAGTATGATTTTAATTATTGAACATTTTTAATGAATTAGTATATGTTGTCATTGCCATATCTGGACAGTAGTAACCTGAAGGACATGAAATACATGAACCTTAGCCTGTCTTATCTTAATAAGTACCTCTTGGGCATTCCAATTCTTAAGATGATCCTTCTACAGTATAGTGACCTGGAGATGCTTGGTGGTCAGTGTATGTGGTTTAACCCGACTCACAGTAGTATCCTTCTGGGCATTTGCCAGTTGGATCAGGTAAATTTGAGCCTTGGCAATAATATCCTGGCCAGCAAGTTGCGCAGTTTTAATCTCCAATAATTTGACTAAAGATATGAAAGGATTTCTTTTTAAATTATTTGAGTTTTTTTAGGCAAACTATTAAAAATTAAATGGAAGTGTTAAACATATTGATCGTATTTTAATTTTCAGTTGATAGCTAAATCAAGTAATAAAAAAATTATAACCAGTGCATAGTTATAGTAACCAGTTTATTGTTCATAAATAAAAAAAATTAAACTTTATGTCAGTTATGCAAATTTATATCTGCTAATGAATTAAAAGATAAAGTTTCTAACTTTAGAGATAAAAGATAATCAAGATTCTAATGCCATTTTATGAATAGATTTCATTAATTTTTAAATAATTGGTTATTTCATAAATGAATTACAAAATAATTTATTATAAACCAAATATGTTCTAAGGAAATATTAGATTTGAGTCAGCTGTTGAGTCTGCTCCTTCAAATGAGTTATAATTTAATTTAATACAGAGAAATTTGATAGTGAATAATTATAAATTTACCAGGTGGGCAATTAGTAGGAGTTGTGGTACCAAGTAGGCAGTAACCACCCTTTGGACAGATTGAACCAGTCACAGTATCCGTGGGCTCAGGTTTCTTAGATCCCTTAATACAGTAATAACCTTCATCGCACTTATCTGTGACAGAAGTTTATCCTCTCCTAGGGCAATTAAATTTTATAAGTAAGTTTATAGGAGTAACTTCACTAATAACTTTGAGTAAATAGTAACCAGCTGGGCAGGCAGTACAACTCTTAGAATCAGTTAGACCAGTTGAAGCACTGTAAGTACCTGAGGGGCAAGGTTCAGGCTCGACTGTTCCTAAGGGGCAATAGTAACCCTGTGGACAAATAGTAGCTGCGCTCATGCCTTCATCATCACAGTAGTAACCAGAAGGGCATATTGAGCAATCTGGAACACAAAATAAATTAGTACACAAATTTTGAATGTTATTTTTTCAAATCACTAATAAATTTATTCGTTTCTAATTAATTAGATGATTTAAACATATGAATTTTGTAAATAATTTTAGAATAAATTATAAAACATATTAAAAACTAGTATATGGATGTTTTATAAACACTCTAAATAAATCTATTAAATAAAGATTTATTTTGTAATAAACATTTATTTTGTCTATAAATTTGAAATATAATATTATAAAATTTTATATCAAAATTTTCCATTTTAATTTGCGTTGTTCATGATTTAATCTAAATTTTTATCAAAAAATATAAATATAATTAGTCAATTTCTTTAAATTTCTTAAATGTAATGCAATCTTTAACTTTATTAAAAATATAATTTATATTTCTCTAGCTTAATATCATTCATTATTGAGAAATAAAGTAATTTTATAATTATCAGGGAATCTACTAAAGTTTAATATCTTTTTTAAAAAATGAATTGATTTAAAACTTTAAGAATTACTATAAATTCTGATTTATCTGCATCACCCCTAATTAACAATCTTTAGGTACACTACCTCTAGTTATTGATCTGTAAGTACCAATAGGACATTTAACTTAAGTTGCTGAAGTAGAGCCATCAGGGCAGTAATGTCCAATTGCGCATTCTCCAACCCATGTAATTGATGCTTCAATTTAAATATGAAACTTTTGCCATAGTAAACCATCGAATATGATTATTATATAAATTGAACGTCAACATAGTATCCACCTTCAACAGCTTGACAATCTAATAAACTCTTTCTACCTTTTAGTCTGTTGTAAGTACCAATAGGACATTTTATCTTTGAAATGGTTCCTTTGGGACAGTAATATCCTGGTGGGCAGAAATGATCTTCTAAGTTAGGATATACAGCTAAACCGAACTCTCCTGTTACAGATGTCGTTAAACTTGTTACACTATCAGTTTCAGAAAGTGCTGTTAGCTTTAAGTAGCAGTAAGTACCAGCAGGACAAACTTGACTATTTTTCATGGCATCAGTTGTGCCTTCTAGTGGACAGTAATGACCAACTTCACATCTTGTGCAACTTGTGCTCATTATAGTTGAATATTTTCCAACTGGGCAGAGTGGTTGTTTTATAGTACCAGTCAAAGGACAATATCTACCTGAATCACATTTTTAACATGCATTTGCTTCAGTTGAGAAATCATTATAGTAACCTACTGGACAGGGTGTTTGAGATTAGGAACCTTCTACACAATATTAACCTAATCCACATGGTTTGCATTCATAAAAAATTATAATATAATATATAGGATTCTCCTAAAGCTTAACCTCCAATGTAATCTAAGTAATGCCCTTTAGGACAAGCATATTAAGTATCGAATTATGTGCCTTTAGGACAATAATGACCCTTTGGACAGATGACAGCACTTTAACCACTCAAACAGTAATAACCAAAAGGACATGGAATGCATTCGTCTAAGGCTTTGGCATTAGTATAAGGAGCATATGTTCCTGAAGGGCAAAGATAGTTCTATGATAACCCCGTTCTTAATGGGCAATATTAATGCATTGGGCAATCAATGATGTTTGTTGTTGAAGTAGAAGCTAGTCCACATTTGTAGCCTGGTGGACAATTAAGACACTGTGAGGCATCAAAAATTTCATAGCTATCTGAAAAAGTTCCTTCTGGGCAAGCAACTTGGTTATTAAGAAACAAATCCATAACTTATCTTTAAATTAATTATAGTTTTAGTGCTTCCAGCTGGACAATAGTAACCTGGTGAACAGTGATATCCCTTATAATTTGTCATTCCTACAACTGGGCAGTAAAACTTAGCTGGACATATTATTAAAGCTTCTTTATCTCCTATTCCAGAGTAAGGTTGATAATATCCGATTGGAGATGGAATTGGATCAATAGTTGCATCAGGACAGTAATAGCCTGCGGGACAACTTAAGCATTCACTTACGTCTTTGAGACCAGTACGGAAGCCTCCATAAGTTCCAGCTGGACAGGGATATTGTTATGGATAAGAACCTAGTGGGCAATAATAACCTTCCTCGCAAATATCTCCTTGACTTTGTGTTGCATTCACACAAACAAAAATTTGTGTTTAGATTTAAGTATAATTCTTTTTGTAGATTGGCACATTGATGTCCCATTGGGCAGAGTTAACAATCAGCTTCAGTCATTCCAAACAATCTATCATTATAAGTGCCTTTTCCACACTCAACAGGAATTCCAGTCTTGACTGGGCAATAGTGACCGCGAGGACATGGGTTATGTTCAAAATTTTCAGTACCTTCCAAGCAGAAATATCCAGCAGGGCATATTCCACAACCATTAAGTTCAGTTGATGCTCTCTCAGCTAACCCAAAGTAACCACCTTTGCATCTATAATATAAATTAATCCAAGTATTAAATCAGATTTTGATTAATATATAAAACTAATTAAATTCTATACTAGACACCATCTTTACAATAAGATCCCTTGGGACATGAATAATGCATGCCAATCATACTTCCTTAAGGACATAAAAAGCCATCTTCGCAAGTTAAACATGCGCTGAAACCCCAATCACTATAAGTTCCCTCAGCACACAATCGTAATTCATAAACTAATCATATTTCTTTTAAAATAATAATTTAATATTGAATGTTAAAACTCCAGAGACAGCTGCCTATCCTGGTGGAGTAATTTAATTAAATATAGTTATTTTATTTAATCCAGTGTTCTTATTAAGATCTTAATTTATTGGATTATATATTTTATTACAAAATAATGAGCAGGTTAACAAAATTCAGATCCAGCATTAGAGAAGAAGCCTGTTGGGCAACTGGAACAGCTATCCATTCCCAATCTCTCTGTGTATTTGCCAGCAGGGCATAATACTGGTTCAACACCACCACCAGTGCAGTAGCTACCTAATGGGCATATCTATGGGAGGGGAAGTACTTAAGCTTATTTAAGCTATATTTTCAAATGCGATCTATCTTCTTTTTTCATTTAAATTCTGTGATGTACTACAATTAATTTTATATTTAATTGAAATAAAAGTCATGATTTAATTAAATATTTGAAGATAACTTATATGTTTAAAATATGCAATTATTTAAACTAATTGATATAATAGGTTGTAAAAAAAATAAAATCAATAATTATAATTTCTATGAAGTCCACAAAATTTTCCATAAATTAACATAGTAAATTGAATAAAAACTAATAATTTAAAGAAATTAATATATATTAAAAATCATATAATGACCATCCTGCCTCTCTAACATTTGAATAAATAATCTTAAATATTAAAATTTCTAAATTTAATGTAAAGAAAATATATGATTAATTACTAACATGTGTAGTCCAAGGTTGACATGTAATTATATTAAGTAATAGTAATATTATTTACTGATCACTAACTTTTATTTGAATAACCAGCTGGACACGTAGAACCAGCTAGAGTAGCGTTGGGATACATACAGTTCATGCCGTTTGGACAAGGAATACAAGTACTCTATCCTGATGGAGAATAGAAATAAGCAGGGCATAAAGATAGGGATGAAGTAGTAGGGCATTCGTAGTTTTGTGGACAGTCCATGCAAGAAGTAGCATGACCGAAAGAAATTGTACCAGCGGCACAAGCTGTTGCCACACTAGAGGTTGTTGAGGTGCAGTATTTTCCTGGTGGGCAGACAGTACAAGCTACCTAAGCTCCAACTGAATAGGTTCCAGCTGAACAAGCAATCTTTACATTGTAACCAACAAGTGAAGCGCTAGCTGGACAGGCAAAACCAGCTGGACAGTCCGTACAGGCTTTTGTTGTTGAATCGAGATATTTAAAAATTGATTATCATAAATAGTTAACTCTAATATAATATTGACCTTCCAAGCATTTAGTGAAGTATTGTTTAAACAGAAACATAATATCGAAATATTTAATTCATAGTACCTAACTTATGATACTTTCCCTTTTAGTCTAGGCAATCATAACCGAGAGGACACTCTGTACATGAAACTTAGCCTTCTACAGAGTAAGTATGTGCAGGGCATGCTACCTTATCTTAATCTGGTTTTTCACAATAATACCCTGGTGGGCAGATATGACAGACTGGATCACTTACGAGGGAGTAATAACCTTTTGGACAAAAGAAAATTTCTTCGTATTTTCTTGTAGAGCAGTCATATCCAGCTGGACATTACTATGAAAATATTTATTAAAAGCATTCATTCTATAAATATAGGAGAATTGCCGTGCAACTTGAAAGGTAAGTCAATTAATCAAAAAACAAAAATTAACTTAAAATAATTTATAGCTATTACAATATCTTCATTACAATTTACTCACATACACTCAAAACTCAGTAAAGTTAATCTTCAAAGGTTGTCCACTATCTCCACCAGTAATCAAAGCTTTAAGATCTTCGGTAGGAGCCATGCAGTGAACTGCACCCATAGAGTCTGCTCCATAGCCGTATAAGCATTTATTAGTATCTAAATCGAATGCCAAGATATTTCCATCCCCACAACCTGTGATTGCTAAGTTTTATATAACTTTTCCACAGAAAACTGCATCTGTTGTGTTCATTACTGCGAGTGGCTTGAAACCATTTATAATATCGAACTTCTTGACAAAATTTATTTATCAATAAATTAAATTACACAGTCATGTATAATACTCTCTCAATTATAATAGACAGTTTTATCAGCTGAACCTGTTACAATAAAGCTACTCAAACTAGTATCAAGCATGTTTATAGCACCTTAATGAATACGATTTTTGAAAACTGGTTGATGCGTTCTCATGTCTATTACATTCAAAATACCATCCTTAAGTCCAGCAGAAATGATCAAATTTTTATTAACTCCGTCACTGTAGAGTGCGATTTTAGAAACAGGGCCGTTGTGAGCTTACATTTGCTACAAAGCTTGACCTGTATTAATATCCCAAATAGCTAAAGAACCATCTCTGGCACCTGATACAACTAAAGAGTTTTGCCATTCAAATTCCATAATGCTGTCTTTATGACCCTGAAATAGTCCTTACAAGCATTTGTTAATTATTATTCTTAAAAATAATTAAAAACAAACGTTATAATAAATTGCAATACATTCTAAGGTGTCCAAATTCCAAACTAATAGAGAAGAGTCATATGCTGCAGTTACTGCAATATTGAATTAATCAACTTTAACTTTCGATATAGATCCATTATGTCCATTTAGATTTTAACATCTTACTGCTCTTGCATCCCACAAACATAAAAGCTTGTCCATTATTATCAAAAAAACATTTTTTGAAGATAATATCAATTTATTCTCTTTAAAATATTAATCCATTCCACCAGATAAAACTCTACCATCCCTGAGAAAAGCACAAGTAGTGACCCATTCAGAATGACCATATTATTTCGCATACAATTATCGAGTTTGTTTTCCTGAAGATCTAATGAAAAGATTAATTTAAAGTATTCTCATAATTAATGAATGTATAGATTTTTATTCATTTATATTGCATTAAATTTTGTTTTATTTCTAATAGTTTTTGTAAATATATTCTTACATATTGTAAACTCTTAAACCGTGATCAGCTGATCCAGTCACTAATGAATTGCCTTAGATGTCCATGCATAAAACCTATTATTATATAATATTTATTATATATAATAATATACAACAAAATAATTAAAATTAAACCTATCTATCATGCTGGGGACTGAAAGGTGAATCACTCACAGGACCTTAATACCAGTTGCTATCCAATTTTCCAAACATTTTTTTAAAATTATAATATTTATATCTTATTGTAATTTAATTCAATTTTTAGCTATATTGTTTCAAATGCATTTGACCATTAATCATTTTTGGAATAATTTAAGACAAAAAATAAAAAAACAAATACATTAATAAAATCCCCTTAGTTTTAAATATATAAATAATGATGAAAGAGTATTAATAAATTCAATAATTTGTTAATTATTATTAAATTTCTTTAAATATATTTGCTTGCTTTGAATTTTACTGTTTTTGTATTACAAATAAAAAGATAATAAAAATATATTATATAGAAGAGAGAAATAATCTAATTTCTTAGAAAATAAAAGCTGGCATATTCTAAAAGAAATTTAATACAATCAATAATAAATTAAAATTTTATATTGAAGATAGGAGTTTATATTCGTTTTTAAATTTAATAATAAAATGTCAGTTTATAGTGGATTTGCAACTAGAAATTAAGAAACTATAATAAAATTAAATTTATTTAATTTCTGTAATTTTAAACCCTATTCTTTATATTTTATAACTTTTATAATTTTTATTTTATACATATTTTCAATTCGTTGAAAAGATCATTCAGTTACTTTCAGATGAAATTTTTGCTCGTTGACAGGGATGTAAGTAGCTAAATTTTATATAATTTTTAAGGAATTATGCAAGGGCTTGATTTAATTATATAACTAAAGTCAAATAATTCTTTCTAAATATTAATCAAATTTGTCAACATAATTTCTTAAAATGATATAAAGTACTTATGAATTTTGATGGAACATCATGGGAAAAGAAAATAGTCAAGATATTTAAAGCCATGACATTAATGGAGAAATACAAATATTTAGAGCCACATTTTTCTAAATCTTTCTTAGATTTAGCTTAATTTTTCTCTCTTTCCTATGTAAGTATAATTTATATATTAAAACTGAACTTTTTTATAGAAAAAGGGAGGTGGAGGGCAGTCGATATCTGGAATGAGTCAGTTATCATCATTTGATAATAAAATGCTTTCAAATTTCAATTCTACTCATTATAATTAATCCACACATTAAGTTACAAAATCTATACAAAAACCAAATGTTAATTAACTTATAATTTATATAAACAGACTTTAGTCTAAAAGATGAAATTTTTTCTTAAAAAAATCAAAAAATTAAAATAAATGCAAATGATCAAAGAAACGATGAGTATGAAGCTGAAACAAATCAACTTAGACAATCTTTCAACGCTCCAATATAACAAGTAATTTCAACAAAGTTTCCAAAGAATAACTAAATAAATAAAAATTCATAAAGCAATAACATAAGAATTACCAAAAACTTTAGCTTGGACCGATCACATTTAACAACAGCACCCAATAATATGGTTGTTACAGAAGAAAATGAAGAGGATGACATGCTTAATGAACTGAATTTATCACAAACTAGATCTCATAATGCTCCTGCTATCAATAGAGATATAGAAAATATGTAACAAACATCACATGATCATTTTTCTATTGTAACAAAGGTAAAAAAAATATTAAGTTTTATTAGATGTTTTCTTTAAATAAATCAGGGTGTTCCAATACCATAATAGAGAAGTAAAACTGAGGAGAGATAAAGAAGACAAAGAATACAAATAAACGCCAATTCATCATAAAATGTTAATTAAATGAACTAAACAGCAAATGATAGATTTCAAAGAAGAAACGAAAGTCAAAATTATGAGAGCTAGGATCAGCAGAGTTTCACTAATTCAAAGTATGAGAAGTCAAAAAGTGTACATTCTATGATTAATGAATAATATAGTAATGCAATTTGTTTTATTTTTATAAAAAGTGAACTAAGCCAAAATAAAGTATAAAAACAACCATATTTAAAGGATCTAGCTGAGCCTTCTTTTTAATTAAATGACTTTGGGTTTAACTAAAAAGCTTAGAAAAACTATCCTCAGTTTCCTAAGACTATTTACCCCAAAAATAGTAAAACTGCAAATTCAAAGGCTATAGAAAAGTCTCCATCTCCTTTGAAAAAGAAGAAATTTAATTCTAATAGTACATTAAATGCTGAAGCCTTGCACAATCTTGATCAAACTCACTATATTTTAATGCTCTATATTTTTATTTTTGTTATTTTGAAAAATAATAATCTAAATATACTATAGCAATTCCTAAACGAGAACAAGTTTCAATACAACGAACAATAAATTCAAGATACATTACTAGCACTAAACAAATCAATCAATAAAACTCTAATCTATTAAAGATCTTAACTCCTCAACAATTTCAGAAATAAAAAATGAATTAATAAGCGATTAATTTGCCAAGAGAGGCAGCATAAATTAACTTCAAAACATAACTATGAATGGTAGTTTTATGAATAATTCTCAAAATATTCAATAAAATCCAAATAAAATATAAAATACTGCTTAAGTGATGAATTTGAGAAAAACTGCTTAATAAATGCATAGCAATAAATTTATTCAAAATACTGCAAGCAATCAAAACTCATAAAATTAGCAAAATTAGAATTATTCTTAAAAATGCAGCAAAGTCAGGATTTCTTAGTTATTGAATAGTGAAAGCTTGAAATAGTCAATTAAAGAATCAATTTCACAAGAAGATAAGAATATTTATGCTTAATCCTTGCAAAATCAGCAGAAAATGAATTCACACACTATTAATGTGGAAAACAAATCTTAAATAGATGGTAGCATGAATAATCCATATTTTGATAATGAAACTGTAAACTATCTAAATTAAAATATAAGTGCTAGCAATAAATAAATTGTCAATGGGAGGAATTCACATAACAACTTCAAATTCAAGAATTCTAAGATATTTTCCACTCAGTAGCTTAATACTAAACTTGATATAATTTTGGAATCAAATCCATCTAAATAGACTTAAAATGAGAATAAATATAAATATTTTTAATAATGTTTACTACATCTGACTACAATACAGTCTAAGTAATTCCTCCAGATAATTAAACAATCACAAGTTATGCAAGTAATAACCAGTAAAAATAACATCAAAGCTTCGATTAATCACTATAGTAAAAAGTTAAAAACAAAAGGAAATTTGGGTATAACTTTATTATGATTTACATGCCTTATTTTCATAATAAAGTATGGTCATATTATTAATTTGTACATAGCATGATAAGAAAAAGTAGCCAAGATAGCGGATTTGATAATAATGATAATTCATAAAATTAATAATCCACAATCCCAAAACCCATATCAAGAAAGCTCAGTAACTCAATCAACAAGTAAAACTAAAAAAGTATATAATAAAATGGAAATATATTCTTAGTAGGCTCCATATAGGAATAATTGAGCGACTAATAAAAGTCTTAAAACAAAATAAGCAATAATACTAATATTAACGATGATAAAATACAAAACAATTATTGAGAGAACTATTTTATAATAATTTAGTAGATATATTTTAATTTCATAAGCAAGTTAATTTAATGGATTTAAATTCTTTGAAATCTATAAATAAATGGGATTTATAAAAACAAATGGAAATTAATTATAATAAATTTGTATAATAGAATAGAATAAGATGAAGAGTAAAACTAGGATAAAGAAGATCTTTTAAGTTGTTGCACTACTTGGAGTTATTCACAATTCCTAAGCTGCAGATCTTACTTTTCAATTAAAATATTTACTTTAAAATTTATTAATTTTTGTTTTTATAAAACTTGCAACTAAGGAAATTACTTGAAAAATGGAAAGGCTTGCCAACCATGCAGACCAGGTAAGATATGTCAAGAATTAACTAAAATTAATATTAAAATTTATTAACAAGTTATATTTACCCTATGTTTTTAGGATACTATTGCACAGGAGGCTCTATCACTTACATGAAGAAATGTTCACCTGGATTCTACACAAACTATGGTGAATATTATTGTCGCAAATGCCCTGCAGGATTTTCTTGCAGTGATCCTACCTAACCACCTACTGCCTGTGAAGTTGGAAAATACTCTGTTGCTGGTTAGGCTACTTGCAGTAACTGTCCAGATGGATCTGTATGCGGTATAAACGGAGTTGTCACTTAATGTGAACCTGGAGAGATTTGTAGAGGAGATGATATACAGCAAAAGGAAGAGTGTCCAAGAGGACATAAGTGCCCTTTCCCAGATCAACCTACTTTAATTTCTCTATGTCCAACAGGAACTTATGCTGCTGAAAAATCTTCAACATGCTCTTTGTGTCCACTAGGTTCTATGTGCCCAATAGGATCATGGTAGCCCACAAGCTGTCCAGCTGGCACATACGCTTAAAATGCAGGAAGCTCTGCATGTACAGCTTGTCCTAAAGGATATTATTGTCCTTCTGGTGCCTCAAATCCTTACCGTTGTGATATTGGATAGTTTTCACCACTTGGTGCTTCGGCATGTATTGATTGCCCTGCAGGTTATCACTGTGCTGATTAGGACATCGATACTCCAGTAATCTGCCCATAAGGATTCTACTCTGGATCTAAATCAACTTACTGCATTGCATGCCCTGAAGGTTACGAATGTCCTGATAGAAAAACAGCGACTAAGTGCGCTGCCGGTTTCTACTCACTCAATTATAATATTAATAGTATAAATTCTTAAGAATCTTGCCATTAATGCCCAGCAGGATATGAATGTGGATCATGGGGATAACCTATGCCTTGCTCTCCTGGTCAATATTCAATTCCAGGTTCTGAGTAATATTTTTACAATTTATAATACATTAATTGTTAGAACATGCTTATACTGCCCTGCAGGTAGCTACTGTCCATCTACAAAAGCACTTCCAGCTTTATGCCTCTTAGGAACATATCAAGATGACTCCGGAAAAACTTATTGCAAATAGTGTCCAGATGGCTATAAATGCGTGACACAAAGTGCTGCTCCAGTTGCGTGTCTATCAGGAGAGTACACTGATCAATATCATTAGGAGTGCTATGTAAGTATTCTAATGTAATTCAAATATTTTCATAGTAATTAAGATATATTATTGGTTAAGTAGCATAATTTACAAGTAAAATAGTAGTATAATGAACTTTTTTATAAAAATTAATAGTTACAGGTATATAATTACAAATCTAATGGGTATTGACAATTATAATAATGTTTAATTATAAATTATCATAAAAATCAATACCTTTAAATCTAGTAAATTTACATGGCTTATTTGCTTATGCTATACTCAAGTTAAACTGGAGTAACGCTGCAATTATTCTTATAAAATTGTGCTATTTACAAGCAAAAATTTAACCGTCCCTTATAATATGTTCAGAAGGAGCAGTTGCATTAATTATGAGTCTGTTGCATAGTTTAGAAAATCAAACTAGCGCATTTAATGACTCTTTATTCGTTAAGGTTTCCCTATTATTTTAAGAGGTAGCTAAAGGTTTCTTTATCTACCAACTTAGAAAGGAGCCCTCTTTTCTCGATCACCTTTGAGGCGATGTATATGGAGGCTACCACTATTTCTTAAATGTCAGAAACTGATGACTTTGCCATTGCCTAAGAATCTGATTGATTTATATCAGATTGATATATAATTTAGTTGAGGGAGAGATGAAGACTGACCTCTCTTAAGTTTGAAAGTATATTTTCTGATAAGTTTTTGGCTAATTAAAGCTACTTAACAACCAGGTCTAAACTTGCTTCCTATAAGTCTACCTCATCAAAGCACAGTTTAAATCCAAGTACTTTTAGAACTTCGCATTCAAGAGTCCTATAGTACTCAGGTTCATATTTATTAGTTTTTATTATTGTAGGAATACATTTGATTTGGGAAATTAAATTAAAAATAAATAAATATTAATCTAAATTATTGGCAGTTAACTTTCTGGAAACCCTGACAATATGGTACTCTTTCGATAGAGAATTCGAAATCAGCTGGACTTTACTATTGGCGGTACCCCTCTATCGCATTCCTGATGCGAGATAACTCGACTTTAATTTTTAGTAATTTGTTTAGTTAATTTTAATGTAGATATTAAAGTCGAGTTATCTCGCATCAGGAATGCGATAGAGGGGTACCGCCAATAGTAAAGTCCAGCTGATTTCGAATTCTCTATCGAAAGAGTACCATATTGTCAGGGTTTCCAGAAAGTTAACTGCCAATAATTTAGATTAATATTTATTTATTTTTAATTTAATTTCCCAAATCAAATGTATTCCTACAATAATCCAAGTTCTATAGCTAATTCAGAGATTTTAAAGTTCTGTCTTTCTTGAAATTTGGATGAGAGACATAATATTGACAGTGAACAAAGTTTTAAGTGATTCAATTATCCTTCAGTTATCATATAGTACTGATTCTAATTTGGGTATATTTTGTTAGTGAATTTAACTAGTAGAATAACGGCCTAAATTATGGTTTTTTCACTAAAATTGTATTGCTTCTTTAAATTCATTAGCATGTTGAAAATCTCTTGTTTAAAAACCTTTCTCTGAGTTAAACAGCTTCTCTGTTCTTACTATTACACCATTGAGGACTTATTCACTCTTAAGTTTGAGTAATTGCTTTAATTATGAATACCACTGATATATCCTCTTGTCTTATTCATCATTTTTTGTAGCTTTTATTTTTGCTGCTGCTTTATAGACATCTTTCTAAATGATATTGAATTGTTAAGGAACTCAGGACTAAACTTTTGAGAGGTCTTTCTTATCATCTTTGTTTTTCTGGAAATTTTACCGTTCTGCTACATCATTTTTTGTGCCTTTTTAGAATGCTTTATCTCTCTTAATAAACCTTAATAGGGATAATATTCTATATATTCTTGAGGAAAAGTAAAAAAAAGATTTATAATTTTGTAATTTTAAAATTTCTGAAATTCATTTCTTATTTGATGCATTTACTTTCGACTCCAGTTTCTGTTAACTTTATGGGAGCTGAAGATCTAAACTCAATCATGACTTTATAATGAATTGTATAAACATTTACACCGCTATGACCTCTCTTATAGCATTTAATATCAATAATATCGCTTAAAGGGTACTTGTCTACTTTTCTAAGGCAAAGCAAAGTAGTTTTCCAAAGCTATAACTCATTCCTGCTTAAATCGAAAATCATAGACTCTATTTTTCCTGCAAATAGAAAAGTAAAAGATAGCAGAAACATAAGCACTACAACAAGATACTGCCACCAAGTTCTTTAAAAATTTTAGTCATAGAAAAAATAAGTTACCTTTATTTGATTCCTTTGTTTACTGTTCCAAAATATCCCAAAGCCAAAGTATAAACCAAATAAACAGCTACTATGAAAATGAGAGCTCCTACCAACCAAATGTGATAAGGTACTTTTCTAAAAATTAGTCTATCCTTTGTTTTTTCTCTCAAATTTATATTCTAAATATCATAGAAATCATCTTCATCCTACTTAATTATTCTTTAATCGACTGCATAACGATGGCTATTTTAATTTTTGTTGTTATAAAGCTCTTCATTTTAAATAAGTTAAAATATAAAATTATTAAAGATTTTTTTTAAAAAAAAGTTATAAATAGTTTATTCGTTTTAATGAATTTAACAAAAGTAATTGATTGAGGGAAATCAGTAACCAACTAGCTCAATTAAATATTAATTTCTTAAGATAAGTTATTTAACAAAATAAATATTTTTAATTTAAATTTTCCCGTGTTATTATATAAAAACGGACTGTTGATTATAAAAGGATCTTTTTCTATTACTTACTTCTCATACTAAATTCACAATTGATGAAAGACCATATAATGAGTTCCTATATTCTAATTATAAATAAAGGTGAAGAGTATTCGTATATTAAGTTAGGTTGGAAGATGTAAGAATGATGAATATCGTTTTCAAATGAAGGAGTGAATTAGATTAGGAAATTGATGGGATTTAAATCGAAAACAAAAATTAATTTAATTTAAATTATAAATTCAACCTAATAAAATTTACATCTAAACTTATCTGTGACTAAATGATGATGAAGATTTTAGCCTTACTTTAGTTGCTTTGTTGACAACAAAGCACTCTCTTATTTTTTTAACCCTACGAGATTAGTAATATAGATTGTGATATAATAGTGATATTAAGAAAATAAAGTTAGTACATTTTTAGGGATAATAATATTTTTATCTACCCCACCCATCCAATAAATATTTAATAAAGAATTATACTTTAAATTCATTCTCGTTGCCTTCAGAGTTTGATTAGTTTCTGCTATTTTTTAAACTTCCTAAAGGAAAATTAGCAATTGATGTTCCTCCTGATGGTGTTGTACCTCGACTCTCTATATCAGACATTTGCAACTCATACATTCTCTATTTATTTGTATACCAATTTTATTTCTTTTTTTTCTAGTCTCTTTACAACCTAGCTTCTTACTCTTATTTTTCTTTGTATAAATTCCTGGCTGCATTAATTGCCCCAGCTCTTCCTAATTTCATTTTTAGATTAAATTTATAAAATTATTTCAAATATCATTCCATAAATTTATACAATCCAAATGAATCTGTGTCTATAGATAGTTATGAACTTTAATGAATCTGTGAGAGGTATAATATAACTCAAATATATTAGAGTTAGAGAATAAATAATAAAATTAATTATATTATTAATTACTTATAACAAAAATATAAAATGGTTAATCAAATTTATTTTTAATATCGAGAAAAAAAATTAGACAAAAAAAAGAAATAAATCATTTATAAGTGTAAAACAAATAAAACTTTTTTTGTCCATATTTTCTATAACTTTTGATGAATTAAAAGTAACTTGTAATTATAATAATAATTATTTTAGTAAAATTATCTTATTTAACGATAATATTCTTAGCATAAATTCTGATAGATTTACTGTATATATTTAGACTTAAAATTGAAAATATTAATAAAATATAAACTTAAAAACAATTATGCTAGAAACAACATCAAGCTTCTACAACTCAACTTTAAAAACGAATTTAAACAATTATTTATAAGTATAAGAATATTTAAATTATATATTTAACTTATTCCACTAATATGATGCAATAAAACCAATAGTAGATCATTTCCACAGGTACGACAGGCAATCAACTGTCTCAATACACATAAGATTTAGAGAGCTACTACTTAAGTCCTTAATCCACTACTCTTCCTCAATAATTTAAATAAATACATAGAAATGAAAGAACTAAGTTATGATATTAAGTAAGATATAAAATGAATAAATGAAAATTAGTTATAAAAGCAAGAATATATAACAACTATTGTTTGTAAATAGAATTGCGCAATAAAAAGATAAAAATTATTCATAATCTTGTAGATTCATCTATTAATTCAACTTCTTCTTCTGTGCAATCCATGCCCAAGAAATTTTTAATTAAACATACCTTAAAAAAATCGTTTAAAATCTTGAAAATAGTCTTACTTATTTGATTCATAAAATATACAGCAAATTGTTTCAATTTATAGATTAATAAATGAAATAAATAAAAACTGATAATCAAAAATTTTATCTCTCAATTATGATTTCTTAAACTAGATGATAAATTATTAATTGTATTTCCTGATTGATTTTAGCTCATATTATGATAAGCATTTATTTGACTGATCTCAGACATTTATTGTTAGCTTCCAAACATTTCACTATCAAAATTTTACTTCTATTCTTTTCCATCAATAACTATAAGACTGTTTTGGTAGTTAGGGTTTTAAGATTTCTAATTTAAAACATTGTACATTTACTATTGATTATTTCTCTAAAATCTTCTGTTCCCATTATTCTAGAAATCCTAATCGTTTTAAAAGCTGTTCCTTAACTTATCATTACTTTGCACATGACTACTTTGTTAACTCTTTAAATCATTTAGTAAACTTTCTTTTGACAAAAGACTATCAGCTATTAAACTGACTTCCATCCTGATTTAATGCAAATAATGGTCTTTCTCGGGATCATTGACATTTTAATCAGCTATATTTGATTTTTATTCGCATTAATCTAAGAGAAATTTGTATTTGACATGCAAATCAGATACTTCTCTCTCTAAGACGAAAATCTTGTCACTCACTTGATTGGTGCTGTCTTTTTAACTATAGAAATTAATGAGAAATATTTGAAATATTAAATTACTCTTGTTGGTACGAAGAATTTAGCATGAATGATCCTGAAGATACTGAACTGTTATTAAAAATAATGTTTTAGCTTTATCTACCTCTATTTTATGCTTAAATGTTTATTGGCATTTACAATTGATAGTCTTAATCATTAAGTTACTCATAATATTCTTTGGACCTCTAAAATGTGGGATTCTCCATTTTTAAAATAATAAATATTTATTTAGATTTATTTGTAATTATCAAGCTAATCTGATGAATCAACTTTTTAAATAATATAGGAAAATGCTCTCTGCTATGTTCTCAAATAAATGGATCTTAATCAATTTTTATTTCTTAAGATTTTAAAATATAAAGGTTATCACACTAAGACTCAAGAAATAAAAGAATAAAATTAAATTATTTTAGTATATTATTATATATTTTTCCATATTATAAATTAACGCCAAATAATTTATTTCAATTAAATGATTAATGTTTTTATGTTGCCTTAGTAACAAGAAGTATGAATAAAATGTATATTTTTATTATAAAAACAATTTTTAGTGAAATAAAAAGTTATTTTAATAATTAAAATTTCAAGTCCCCAAATTCTTTTCTTTTCTCTGCTGATATTTAATTAGAATTAGTAACTGAATTGGAATAAGAAGATTGATTAAGTTGAATTACTTGAGGAATATTGACTGGGGAGTATCCAGTAGACAATTCATTCAATCTATTGGTGTCAAGCAATTATTGTGCTATGGGTTATTTGATTTTTAAGGACTTATTGCTCTTTAATTTTTTCTAAATATTTCTCATTTATGAATTTTAAGAGGAAGACTGTTTATCACTAGTTTATTTTTAAGTATAAATCTCTGAATTCCTTAATTAAATTCTGTGAGCTGACTATGACCTTGGAAAAACTTATCTCTAACAACTACTTGAATCTGCATGTTTATTTTTTAGGTTAATTTATGAATTTGATTCACGACTCATTGATCTAAGTTTGCTTCTTCTTTTCATTTTATCACCATAGAGTTTTTAGAAATATCTTAAATCTTCTTGAAGCATTCTTACTTTTTCTTTATTAGAGTTATTTTCAATATGCAATTCTTATAGTTTTATTTGTAATTTCTATAAACTATGATTTTCATTTCTGTCCTATTTATTAATCTTTGTCATTTATAATTGATAGTCTTTTTTCAATTTTTCATAGTTAACTTTTATGTATTTCTTCTCTTCCTATAACTTGTTAATCTACAATTACATGCCAGAAATTTCTTAATCTTGTTTTTAACGCATTTATATGATTAATTGTTAAATTTACTGTATATTATTTTTTGTTTAATCAATTTCAGTTTTTAGAGTGTCTCTTTCTAAAGTTATTTATTTCAATTATTTTTAATTTTATTAGAGTTCTAAATCTTTCTAAGCTAATTGTTATCGAAACTGCTCTTTTTCCTATAAAGTTTAATGTGTAAAATTTTTTAAGAAACTTACAATTGAATTCATTTCTAGATGCCTTCTTTTTTCATCCTCAACCATTCCCACTTAGTGATTTAATATTTTTATCTACTTTCTTAGCTCTTTGTTATAAATTTTTAGTTCCTTTGATTCAAAAGAATTACTATCATGTGGCATGGAGATCTAAGATTTTTACTTAATATTAATTTATAATTGTGCGTTTTCTCTCTCTAAATCTCTGATCTTTTCTTATAGAGCCCTAAGAGCTTGAATTGCAGCTAAAATATTTATCAATAACATTAATAGATAATGGACAATAGACAATCTTTTTTATTTTAGAGTGACTTACCATTACTAGGAGATTTAGAAGGACTCTGTGCAGAATTATAATCGCTAATAATTTTAGAATTATTCAACATTGCGCTTTAAGAATACTCTGTTTAATTTAAACTGCCATAAAGAAACGGTTGTAACATTAAATGTTGTCAAGCCTATGTGTGTAAGTTATTTGAGTTTTAGAATTGAGTAGAAGAATCTATTATATTAGAGTTTTACAATGACTATCGTAACTTCTACAATTACTGTTACTAATAAGAATTTATTAGCTATTGTTGTTAAAGCGAGTTTTACTAATCGGTAGAATATTGCAATTAGCTTCTTTATAAATTTTCAGAAACGGCTAAATTATCTAGGTTTAAAGACATTTCTTAGTTTAAATCTATGCTTTATTTTGGAAGTAAAAATATTGAGGAAGAAGTTAAATTATTGTTGTTGCCTTGCAGTTATGATTAAATTTATGAATTATCAAGATGCTGGCTTAATTTAATAAATTCTGAGGACTAAAAATTTTATCATTGTAATAGTTCATTCAACATCACTTATTCTTAATCGTTTAGTGGCTCGTATTCTTAATTACTTATTGTTCTATTTTGACTAAATTATTATGGAGATGTTTGATTCTAAGGAAAGCCCTAATGAGCATTAGGATTTTGAATTATGAAATTTTGAAAGTTTGGTGATTACTGCCCTGCCAAGATTGTGCTTTACGATGACTAAATATTTTATTCGAGTTATGAACCACTAATCTACTCTATTGTTGAGCTTGACCTCCTATGATAATTATTCTTGGGAGGCAAACTTTAGTTCAAGCTGCTTCTAAGCTGTTGTTGCTATTGCTGTTATTACTGATTCTATAAAGCAACCCTCGAAGGATTATAAGTTTCGATTTGGTTAGAATTTTAAATAAATCTCATGTTTTAATTTAATTCTTCATCTATCATTTGCAATAGCGAGCTGCTCTCTGTCAATAAGTTATTTGATCTGTTTAGCTAATTTTGATAAAGCATCAATAAAGTTTTTTAAGAGTGATAAATAAATAACATTTATATTATAGATAATTATTTCGAATCAATTAGTTAAATTTATTCTTAATCAAGCAGCAATTTAATTTGAAAATTCCCAATTTCCCCCTATATATTTATAATTTTTTATTTATTTTTTCCTCCTTAATACACAGAACATATAATTAATTATTTTTTATTTGATAAACAGTTTTTTTTAAATATTGTTATTTAGCTTTTTATCTGATATTTTTGTAAAAAAATATCTCCACCTTTATGGAGATATCTCCTTAACTGCTAATAATTTTGCAAGAAAGCTGTTTTGTTTTATCATTCATAAAACTCAAGCATTAATTAATTAAAAAATATAGAGAAAAAAGTTTTGATATTACGATAAAACAAGTTTAAAAATCAATGAGACTCTTTATGATTTAAAAGGACTTTGAATAAGCTAACATAAAAAAAAATTAGAGATTATAATTATAATTTTATATTAAATGTTCAACTTTATTACAATACCTTTAAGAGCAAAGTATTTTTAAAGGGCTTTATTGGTTCCTCATATTTTCTGTATTTATAGTACTATCGTTCAAGCTGTTATTTCTAAACATTTTTAATTTCTATATTTTGATTTCTAAATTATGATATTTTTACAAAACTAATTTAGATTAATAGTCATTATGGAGGGTAAAAAAAGATATTAATTTATTAAAAATAGATTAGAATATAGTCGCTTTTTATTTTTTTTAATCTCATGAGTTCTATGATGATATTCAAAAATTCCTCAATTATTATATATCTAAGTAATTAATTTAATATATATATTGCTCATTCATTAATTTTATTAAATATACAATAAATTCTCCATTCTTTATCTAAATCAAATGTATTTAGCAATAATTTATAAAATGAGATTTAACAGCAGTGATTCATTTATATTTAATTTTTTTATAACAAATTTTATATACTAATTATTATTTATTAATGAATAAGATTATTAACGTATATATGTTTAAACCTTCTATTTTGAATATGTGTTAGCTTTTTCAGTGAAATTAGGCCATTAATATTCCAATATAATGATTTCTAAAATATTTACCTCGTAGAAGAGGGATGTCATAGTTATTATAGAAGAATATTTATTTTTTAATTCATCTAAATAATGCAATAAACGAATAAAGGCTATAAATGTACAATAAAAATGAAGAATATTTTCCAATTTATTAATTATAAATTTGCAATATTTTTTTTAATTGAACGTCATGAATCTTCACGAAATATGGAAAGCAATTCAAAACTACTTGTTTAAACATAGGGAATTATGTTACAATTCATTATTTTGTATGTCTTGCTAAAAATTCACAATAATATTTCTATTAAATATTTTGCTTTATTTTTATTATATAGGGTCCTTGGTATTTAAAAATAATTTGCTTTAATAAAAATACAATTATTTAATTTGAAATATTTAATTATAACTCAAATATAAATAATTTAAATAATGCTTATATTTAGTAAAATTTTAATTATAAAATAGAAATCAAATTTCAATAAATATATGATTTAAATATATTATAAACAGTAGAGTTATAAGAAAACTTTGATTCTATTAATTTCTTTAACAAATTGAATTTCAATTAAGAGTCTGGTTAAATTTTATACTTATCTTATAGTATTTAGTTCAAATATTTTAAGATGTATATGTCAAATTAATCTTTATTAATTTTTTTAAAATTAAATTAATTTTCCATAATATAAATTTGTCAAAAAATAAAATTGGTACTAGCTTCATTTTTAGAACCCTATGATTTTCTGATTGATTACGTTTGTTTTTAGATTTTAAAAATCGGAAGCGGGACTTATCTTGCTTGCTTCCTATTTTTATTAATTTTATATTTTATTATAATAAAAGATTATAAAACTAAGTATATTTAAATTATAATAACATAATTAAACAATTTTGTCTTGCATTAATCTTTTCAAGGTTGTCCCATTTCCATTTATAAATTTAATTTACTTTTAACCTTAATATTCTTGCAAGTTAAAATTAATAAATAAGTAAACATACTTCTATTTTAAACAATTTTCGATTTATCATACATAACATAACTATGCTAATATTTATTAATTAAAAATTTAATTTTTTTTAATTGTTCAAGAAAATGTTTATAAAGTGCAATCTTAATAAAAAACTTATAAATATAGATCTTTTAATTTAATATTTGTTAATCTTTGAAAAAATTAAAAAATTTTTGTAATCCTTATCATGTTTTTAAATTAAAAAATGTCTTAATTGTATCTACCAATTACAATATTATTTAATTTAAAAATAAAGCTCTTTGATTTTTTACGAGGACCAGTCAGGATTTTTTAAGAATTCAGCTCTTAGGACTCTTGACTTTTATTCTTAAATAACTTTACTTTTGCACATGTGACAACTTTATTGCCACTTTAATAAAATAATTATTACCCTATTAAAAATAATTAAAAAAATACTCACTTTTTTCTCTGGGAAATCCAGTCCTTTCTTCTCATGCCTATTTTGCAAGCCCAGTAGAGACACTTATTTCCGACATTGAATAAAAATTGATGTAATTTCAAGAAATTAATAAATAATCAATAATTAATTTACACTATTTTAATCTTAATTTAAAAGATATTAAAATAGAATCTATCTCAAACTCATCTATCTAGAGATACTTGCAATAAATTATAATTAAATTAATCAATGATCAATAGAGTCAATAAAATGATATTTAGCTTATAAATTATGAAAGTTCATTTATTAGGCTTATAATTATTATGAAAGAGTTTAAAATGTTTGTTTAACAAACCCTTAATGTTTAAATATTCTTATTATAATTTATATTTTTAATGCACTGATACTGATGATTTTTATATAATGAATTAAATAAATGAACTTTCATAATTTATAACCTAAATATCAATTTATTGACTCTATTGATCATTGATTAATTTAATTATAATTTATTGGTAAGTATTTCAAAATTGATGAAATTATGAGATAGATGCTATTTTAATATATTTTTTTGAAAATAAGATTAAAATAGTGTGAATGAATTATTGATTATTCATTTATTACTTGAAATTACATCAATTTTTACTCATTAAGCCCAACTCTTCTCAACTCCCGATTGAGGTGCTTGAGACATCTGTTTTGAATAATTTGCTTAATAACATTTAGGCTCTTTTAAATTTGAGTATTAGACTCTTCATTTATTTAATAATAACTCTCAATAATTTCTAGGTTCATTCTTAGTTTTTCAATGATCTGAGGATTTTTTAAATCTTTTTATGTCTTGTGAGAATCGTTTAACTTGTTTTTATTGGAAGGAAACTAAAATGGAATATTTTAATCACTCAAGTGGTCATTAAAAGAATTAAGAATTTTAAAAAGAACTTAACTTAATATAAATGGAAATAATATAATGAAAAGATGGAAGAACCCTTTATTCTTGCACACTCCAATTGCTATTTAAGTTTTAATTCACATAATTATAAAAATAGCTACAATTTCAAATAAAAATCCAAAATTTTCATTTTTTACAAATTAAGACATTATTTTTTAGTCACGGATATTTTAAAAGGTAAAATAAATTTCTGAATGATTATTAATTTCTTTTAATTTTTTTTAAATGTTTTAGAAGTTTAATAAATTGGAGAAATTTATGAATAATTTTTAAACGAAAATGAATATTATTTATCAGTTAAATACGATAATATAAAGTATCTAGGTCATATTTGTTTCAAATTTTTTTTTAATTGATCTATACTATTGATTATTCATAATATTAAAGAGCTTGTTAATCAAATTTAAATAGATTTCTCCATTAAAACTGAACCTATTTCTCTCTAACAATGAATTAAAGTCAAACTCACTTTAAGAATTGTTTGCTTATTCATAATTGAACCCCAAATAAGTTTTCTTAGTTAAGAATAATTCCAATGCCACAATTTGTGATTAAATTAATATCCAAAGCAATTAAATAATAAATTGATATTATATTTGTTTTTTATACCAATAGCATTAAAGTTCCAATGTAATTTTCAAAGATTTTGTTCTCAAATAAATAAGAATAATAAAAATGAAAAAACTTCTCCCCTATTTTTCACATGCTGAGGAATATTTGAATTCCAGAAATCCTATATCCTCGGCTTATTGAGGGATTCTTATTTTAGAGAATCCAGAAGTATGATGTCTAAGGAGTTTTAGAGGCTTTACTATTATTGATTATTTTGCAGATTTTTATTATTAATTAAAGTGCGACTCCCTAATAGACAAAATAATTAAATTAAAATTTAAAGACTATCATTTCCATAATTTATTATTTGGCTACTAGTCTATTGGCAATACTAATTCTCAAATATTATATTTATATTTGAGTTTCTTTCCGGATTTCTTGATTTTACTTCCTCATTTAATAAATAGAAATTTATTTAAAAATAATAATAAATAAAGTATTTATATTTAATTTTATTAGATATGAAATATATATTTAATATTTCTATTTAATTAGAAGGAAAAAGTTCTAAATTTTTCTTATAATATTATTAATAAGCAATATAAACATATTATTATTAGTTACAGGATTTAGCTAATAGCGCAGATGTTTAATTATATACACATAAAATTTATTTTTAATTATTAAATAAGAAATAATTTTACAAAGATTCTTGCTATGAGTTTTAGATTCCCCCAAGTATATTCCTTTTGGAAATATTATTATATTAACCTTCTAAATTATAGTAAAAACATATTTAATTTTATTTATTTATATAAACATATTATCAATAGAATATTTAATATAACAAAAAAATTCGATTTTAGTAATATTATAGCAAAATACTATCTAAATTTAAAAATAATAGTTTATAATTAAAACATTTATTGGCTTTTAATTGCTTAATAAATTCTTAAATTGAATATTATGGAACTGTAAGTTTTGACTATCATTTTATTATAATATTTATTGAAGATTATAATTTTAAGCGCTTATATTTTATAATCCTTGGTGCTCATTTAAAAATTGAAAAAAAAATTAACAAAATAATCATACATCAATTATTTATGATTGTACCCTTTAGGCTAATTATTCATATTTATGGGAGGATTTTCCTGCTTCCAAATTGTTATATGTAAAAAAACATAAAATTCTGATCGTAAGGAAGTTTTGCCATATATTATAATTTTGTAATTTCTTTCAATTTAAAAATTTAAATCTCTCTCTCTATTAACAAATGTTACTTATTCAAATATATATTAACTCATATACCTTTGTAAATGTTCATTAAAATTAAATTAATAATTAATTAAGCAATTAGTATTTTTAACAGTTTCTAAATATTATTAGAAAAAGGATAGTTGTAAAACTTGAAAATATTATATTTAAAAAAGTTTTTTAATATATGGGAGGGAAATTAAATTAGTGATTGATATGTTTCTTTTATAATTTATTAGAAATTAAATAAATTTCATTCTTTTGTCATGATACTCTCCCCCTACTTATATTTTAATAAGAAAAGTGCTAAGCAGCAATGGGCTCCATTTTTGAAAGTTAATGTTCTAGATTATTATTGCTTTCTTCATTAATATTTGTACCTCTTATAATTTCATTCTGATATACTTTAAATAATATGCATTTTATAAATTGTAAAATAATGATATAAATATAATAATTAAAATGTAAATAATTTTATTTAAAAATCTGACTAAGAGAGCCAAGTATATTTTTATAAGTAATGCCAGTATTGAATGATCCTTGATCTAAAAATATAAGATTTTAATTTTCTGCTTTTTTCATAGCTCCAAGGCCCTAATTTAAAATTTAATATTAAATTCATAAATATAATAAATTGTATTTTATTATTTGAAGGATGTAAAATCACTGGTTTTGGACATAATTTTAATTAGATTTATTTATAATTAGTGTCTATTAATTTGACAAAGAAGTTAAAATACTCTAAATAAAAGAATTAAAGATTTGGGAGAAATGAAAATGAAATGTACCAACAACTAATTATATGCAATTAATCTAATTACAAGTTTTACTCACTAATTAAACTACTAATCAATCTGTTCTAGGATAACTTTCACTGACTCTTGATGCACTTGGGATTACTTGCCTCGTCTGATCTCCTCGGCCTACGGCTTGATGTTCGCGGTGTACCAGGCAAGGAGCTTGTCCGCCTACAGGGTCTCGCACTGCTTCACGAGGAGGTTGAGGATCTTCTCTGGGAGCAGGGGACACTTGGCGAAGATCTTTCTGAGGAATGTGTGCAGCTGGTCTTAGGAGTTCTCCTACATAAGTTGCAGCCGGTCCTGTATCTCAAGGACCTTTGACTGGGGGGTGAGCTTCTTGTAGGCGCCGGGGTTGCTCTTCTTCAAAGATTGTTCGATCCTGCTTGAAGTGTTGGAGATCTGAGCGTGCTCCTGTTACCACCTGCCAGTGCCATGCCATGAGTGCCTCAGCCTCGTGAGCTGCGAGCGCCACTGATCTTTTCATGACTATGTGGACTCTGGGCAGCTCTGAAAATGACGCGAGGTGATGTCTGTACTCGTGAATTAGAGCTAGCTGATCTCTGACTTGGAGGAGGGACTGCATGATCTTGGCCTCTTCCTGGGAGCTGGTGGTCTTGTCATCCTGAGAAAATTTTTTATCTCTTAGCCTCTCGAATCATCTCACCCTTGATGTTGCGAACTGCCTTTGCTTCTATCTCCTTGCGACTGTCACTCCTCTTGCCTAACCGCTGCTCATCATGTGATGTTCTTGGCTTTGGTTCCATAGGTTCACAGGACGAATTGCGATACTGGCGACTGCCCTCTCGTTGGAGTTGTTTGCGGTCGCATTTTCTTGTCATTTTTCTCTTGCTCTTGCATGCTCTCTTTTTGCGATCTCTGGTATGGATAGCATTTCCTGTAAGAATTCGCTCCCACTCTCTCATGAAAGCCTTCATCTTTTCTTTTGGAGGGTTATCTTTGACTAAAGCGCTCAGGCCCAAATACTTGACACCTTTCAGCCATTTGTTTGCAAGTCTGTTGCATTTCTCGACTGGGATAGGCCAAGGCTCAGCACTGTCAAGTATATGCCACTAGTTGTCGACCTGCGATTACTCCTGCATGTAGTTGCTCACGGGTTTCTTCCTTGCCATTCTCCTTGACAGTGATCTCGTCCATCATCTGGAAGAAGAAGCGTGTGTGTTTCGATTGAGCTTCAAGATAGCTGAAGAGGCCGCCATGTTTGCATGCCTGCACATCTCTAAGAACTTGTCCAGTGATCACTTAAACCATGTGAGGACTGAGCCAGTATTTCCTTTGGTGATCGTAGATGAGGTGCTTGAGGTTCTTGAGAGAGTATCCATGCTCCCACCTCGCTTCAAGCTCTCTGAGCTTTGCCATGTGTGTTCTCGAGAGGTACAATTGCGTAAACTTGGAGGCGACATCGAACAATGGGCCACCGACCATCATGTTCACTGCGTGAATGAGACAGGCGTTGAGAGACTGGTCCTGATAACCTGGGTGCCAGAGAGCCTCCTTGAATAAGTCGAACATTGATAGCTATTCGACGTCTGCTGGGTACAGTTGAATCTGTCCAAATGTGCTGAGAACTTCATCCAACTTGCTGTTTGAGAATTCTTCTCTGGTCTCTACTTTCATCGTCGAGTAGTCAATCTCATCTACCTCGCAGTAGCCTGCGATTTCAGCTTTCTTTTTCCAGTTCCAAAAGTTTTTGTAGGAGGTCTCATAGTCATCGAGAGGGGCAAGAGAGTCCTCGCTTTCTTCATTTGAAGAAATAGTGAAACGTGTAGGGACGTCACACTCAACTTCTCTGTCTGCAAGCTCATTCAGAATGGTGGCGAGTGATCGTACTTGCTCAGGAGAGAAAGTGGCAATAGGCGCAATTTTGGTTGGAGTGGGTTAGCATCCTGTAAAGCACTGAGTAAGATCCACTACCTCAGGAGAGACATCTTAAACAACAACAGAGTTTGGGGCCTTGGTGCGACTTCCGTAGAGCTTGTTCCATTGGACATTGGAGAGTAGTTGAGGTTTATGTTTGTCAAGGTAGTCATCCACCATCTTCTTAGCTCCAGCGCCTTGACAAGCTGAGTCGAGAATCCAGTCACGGTCAGCATCGTTGTACCCTTGCCAACTCACCTGCACCTTGAGCACTCCGTCTTCGAGTATAGCGTCGTGAATAGCAGCGAGTTGATGGAGGTTCTGCTTCTTCTTCCTCCTTAAGGTCAACACATGCTTTCTGGGCTTCCTCTATTTCTTGGGTTGGGGTTTTGGTGCCATGTTTTGTCCAATTAAATTCAAATGTTTAAATTAATATATAATAAAGAGTCGTTAATTTAGTGTAATTAAGCGGTATAAATATAATAGGTCTGATCAAAAATACTTACCTCAAATTTTCAACATATGATTTTTTGCGAATCAGTATTGCAAACGATGACAAAAAAGAATTTTCTCTTGAGGGGGTGGCAGGGGCACCACGCGATTCCCATATTTCATTTTACGGAAATGGAATGTCCGACTCAGACATCTATCCCAGGGGCCGAGATAATTCAAGATCATTATTGGGGTAGAAATGTTGGGCTGAATTATGGAAATCTTGAATACCATATCAACTTGGAAAGTTTTAATCAGACATTCCTCAAGCTCAAGTGGTCCAGGGCCGCGACCAGGGTCCTCTGGAACTCGTGCTGAAGCCAGTGCCTGTCCATCTGCGAGATTAGGAGGGCCAGGTGTGCGATGTACTCGCGCAGTTGCTTCCTATAGGGGATACGATAAGTGAGATTACTTAGTGGAAACAGGATATTAGCATGGATTGAGATCTGCGCTCTTAATTTGACGAAATACCTTCTCTACAGGGGCCATCGTAAATTAGTAAGGTCCAAGAAACAAGTAAGGAGCATTGAAGTCCTTAAGCATAGAAGTCGTGTACGAGGCCCGGTGATAGGGAGCATTGTCGATCAGTATGATTGTTTTGCTTCGCCAGTTGGGGTTTACAGCATTCAGGTGGTCAAACAGCTTGGTAATGAAGTGAACAAAGGTCTAAGACGTGGTATAGCCATGAGAAACTTGAAAGAGCATGCTCCCAGTACTAGATGCGGCTGCGGTCACGGTGACTCGACTCATGCGTTTGCTCGAAGACTACATTGTGTGGACATTAGGAGGCGCCCATGAATACTTGCGGTAGTCTGTGCACTGTATGATGGCCTCATCAACATTAATTATCTCTTTGCCATCGCACAAGCCACTAATGAAGGCACTGGCTGCAAGCTGTCTTTGCAGCTTCGCCCTCATCTTGTTATGGTTAGGACTCAAGGGGTACACTTTGTGAATGTAAGGTGCAGGTCTCGCTTAAGGAAGGTTTGCAGACTGTGACGCGAGATATCAAAGCCCCTATATCTATTGATTTGCCACTGTAGATTCTTGATGGTCACCACAGACTTCTAGTCTGCAATGACTCTCTTGATGAAGATTTGGATATCTGAAGGAATCTCTATTGGTCACCTGCCTCGTTTTACCACTACTCTGGGATCTATTTGCTATTCAGAATCTTGAAGTAATTAGAGTACCTTGGACTTGCCTATACCAATGATGCGTGATATCTTGTAGGGAAATACCCCTTGATCACAGAGGAACCTTACCAAACGATACAGGCAATGCTACTCCTGTTCTCACTGCCTTTCATCATACCTATCTTTAGCCTAGCGGAGGTCATTAGTGAAGCAAGGAAAGCATACTGAAGTTGGTTTATCTATGACTTCATACTTAGTGAATGAGTCTCCCATTTAAGATCCCAGCACCTCCTCCATAGAGTGGTCTTCAATGGTCCCTGTAAGCCATTGTATATGGTAATGTCAAGGTCTGGAAAGACCAAGGCCCGGGCCCTCTCCGCGAGTGCATGTATTTAGTTAGCAGAAAGAGCACTGTCAAGTGCACTATGCAATGTTGTGAGCGTCTTAGCATGAGCCCTTGGATCATATGAATGGCTTAGATCCTCATCCAGAGCATTCTAGCATACCTGGGCAAACTGATGGTTAAGCTATTTCAATTGTGCCTGGGTATGAACAAGTATGGCGACCTCAGCTTCATCTGAAAGCCTAGTGGTAATCAAGGCTGTGGCTATAAATTCAGTGTCCTTTTGAGACTTTTTATTTCCTCTTTGCTCTACTAAATCCTCCTATAAGTTCTCCTCACTGAATCCACTAGAAAGGGGTTTTCACTTTTTGATCTTGGCGTTAGGAGCTATAGACGCCTCGCCCCCATTACTGTCTAAGTTCTCCCAATAGATGCTGTTGACTCCCTATGGTGGCCGATTCTCTTTCTTTTATTAGGCAGTGGTATTCTTATTGCGAATTCTCATCTAATATTATAGTATATCAATTACTCCAGGAATCTTCCTAATAGTTTATCAAAGGAATCTTGAGGCACCCTATGCCTCACTCAAGATTCTGGAAGTAATTCACTCATTATAATTACTAAAAGAATGTCATAGCAGTAGTTGAGTTTTCTTGATGTGCAGACCAAGCTTAGTAGCAAGAGGGACATGCATCTCTTCTTGGCCTAGGATGGGGTGGCCCATCTGCCCAGCCTGAAGCAGACGAACTCCTACTTCCTGAGCGCAATTATCAAGGGTGAGAAGAATGTAAGGACTCATGTTTTGTTTTCGTTTAACTTACCAATTTTTAGTACATTCGAAGGGACCATGTCAAGGTGTCAGCTATTCCATTCCATGAAGACCTCACAGTAAGAAATCTCCTTGACATGGCGATGCAGTATTAGGATGTACTCCAGTTCCTCCCAGACCCCAGGGACTGGAAGAAGATAGACGCAATGGTTAGGGGATGTACTAAACACGGTCATACCCGACCAGCTTAAGGAGCGAATAGATACTGCTCTTTAAAAGAGGAGTGCTCGACAAATTGAGCAGAGGCAGCTCAATGTGAACATGAGGCCGAGTTCGCTGATGCCCTCGCAAGGTGCATGAATATACCCTGTAAGAACTACTCTCTTAATTATATTTCCATCAGAGGGCAATGGACGAGCAGTGTCAATGCTGAAGCAAACATCAAAGCGTCGACGCACCCAGGAAGAGCTTGAGGAGATTAAGGATGAGGAGCGTCTGTTGCGCCATGATAAGCATGACTACATGCTCCAAGTGAAGAGACTCAAGATGGATCTCAACCAAACCCCACAGTAGAGGCAGCTGCCACGAATGATGAACTCCATGAGCGAAAATAGATAGCCGATGCAGCAGCAGGAAGGCCACCCATTGCAGTCACAGAGTCTCAATAAGACCCTATTCAACATTTGAAGTAATTCACTGGCATGGATTTAAGGGAAACTTGGGTTCATGCAGGCATCATGATTTTGAGGCTAACGTGCAAATAGACCATTCCCCCACCATCACCTAGGACATTTTGTTTGACTTATTTGATCGTCCCAATTTTATAAGCATCATTGCTTTTACTTCCACATCTAATTTTTCACACACCAGTTTTTCGAATGCTGATTATTTCTTACTTTGCCATCCATTTCTTAGGGGTTTGAATGAGTAATTATACGAAGCTAGATTAGTATACTCGGGTTTGTTTTAATTTGCAATTAGTAATGGGTACTTAGAGAGAGTATAGTGATCATTATTGTGTGCATGAAAGTGTTAGAAGTAGAGTGTTTTAAGTTTAATTATTTGCTTTACGTAAATTAAATAATGCAAGCTCACTGTAGGTACTTTTCACTATCTGCATGCTGTATACTCACTCGGGACAATCACTAGGCTACCCCATCGTTGACTACATGCTGGTCTCCTGCCTCTTATCCCCCAACATCGTTCTAATCGTGCCTTGAGAGTGTAGCATCTGCAGCTACAAGACTTTCCAGAGCACTGATGTCAAGTTCGTTGTGCCTCTTAGCTAGTTATGGTAATTGTAAGCTAGTGATGTGGGGTTCTTCTTGAGTATCAACTTCAAGGAGTGATTAACATACCTGTTCACTCTTGGGATTGTCAGTGACAATGTCATGATCTGACATGGCTCTGGTGTTCCTATGGTATTAGTACTTTAAGCAAAGCTCTTTGTTGAAGACTATCTCGCGACTATCATCATCCTGCAGCAGGAAGGCTTGCGAGGCCATGATTGCCTTTATGTTGCTCTCTCCAATGAACGACACATGAAGGGGGTTCGATTGCAGCCGCTCACACTCGAGAAACTTTTCGATTTCTTCAGGAGGGGATTCCAGCCACGAGGATGCGATTTTGACTGTGGAGATTCTAACAGAATGCCCATTCAACACGTACGAGGCGTGATGCTCCAACTGCCGCATAGTCTTCAGAAGGCACTCCATTCTGTAGTTGATCTACCAGTTAGTCATCCCCTTCTCCTTTCCCAGAGCATTGTGCGAGTCCACTACTTTTGGTGCCTTATTCTTGGAGTCCAGACAGGCATTCTTCACAATCATCTCCAAGCATAAGACTTGGGCCAGTTTGAGGTCCTAATTCGCAGCGAAATCATGCTAAGTGAAGCTCTCCATGCCTTCCAATGTGCTGTTGATGGTATCATACAGAGCTTCCTGTTGTTAAAGTAGGAAAGCAATGCTTCTCGATGTGCGCTTGGGCTTGTTTAAGTTTGATTACACATTCTTGAGCAATCTCTCCTTCTTTGATATCTGCTTCTGGGCAATTGGGTCAAGAATGTCCTTCATATCAAGCAGCTCCCATTCGTTTGGCAGCCGCTCCTGTGAAATGAGTTGGTGATTGACATCCTACTTTTTTGATTTCAGAACCTGGCGCCACTCTTAGATCATCGCCCTGAATAGCTTGATGAGAGGGACTTTCCAGTCGTCTGAACCATCATCTAGTAGCTTAAGGCTCTTAAGTTTCTTCATGATTGACGACATTCGATTTCGAAGACCGTTAGTAGTGATTAGTGTTTTTGAGACATACTTGGAATAGATCAAGTTGCTTTTCGTTATCTATACTGCCTCAACCATCTTCTGGGCTTGAGTATGCTCTCCAGTTGGGATTGAGAGTGAATCTCCATGTGGTCTTTGAAGTGAATATGAATTGGTGTAGTCATTTCGTTTAAGCTCCTCCACGGAATAGCTTGAAGCCAAGGTTTGTGATGTCTCCTTAGTAACTTTGTCAGGATTTCTTATAGGGATGCGGCCTGAGCCCCCAGATTAGTCCATTCCCCATATGGTCTTGTACACCTTCTAGGTCGTAGTCGTGTCACCATTAGCTTAGCGTGTTTGGTTGCTTGAATTCATTCTATGTGTCCTGGCATACTCCCTACTTGCATGAACCAATCTCAACGTGCGCTTTGAAAACTTATTCGTTTACAGCGTGTCCTTAAAGAGCCTCGACATTTGCAAAGACATGGCATCATTAGCGGAATTGAGGAGCCTCTCGACCAGGGGACGCAGCTTGCTAATGGCAGTTGAGAAATAGCCGTTAACTTCTGGCTTCAATAGGCAGTATATAGAATGCTTTTAGTACATGGTTCTTTGAAACATCCTTGACCTCGCGAAGTGATGCAAACAGCAAGAGTGATTCCTTGCCTCATCTTTCAGCCTAGACTCTCGAGACCTCTTGATGGCATCCAATCCAAGCATGATCAGGTTCACCTGCTCTCTCTTGGCTTCCTGCTCCCTCCTCTCAGCAGCTGTAAGCTTCGACAGGGTCATAAGATAGTACTCTTAGAGATGCTTTTGGTCTCTAGACGCCCTCACATACATCTCCTGTAGTTGAGTGTCCGTTAATCTCTGAGATTTCCTCTGGGGCAGAGATTGGTTTCCTAACGGTTATCTGTGTATAGGTTGGCAGTTTATTACTTATTTCTTTTTTTTTTCGATTTGTTCTAACAGGTTGTTCAATTTCTTGCTCAGATCTGGAGACAAAGCACCCAACGATGAGTGCCCAGGTAGGGGATATTCACATCCTCCACCAGGCTTAGCTGAGGGCGTCGTCTCCAACTGATCTCTCATGTCATGAATAGGGCCCACATCAGAGATGTTTTGAGTGGTTGCAGTTTTCAACTTATACTATTAGGTTTACATAGGGCCCCCACCTCTGACCTCGGGCGTGTCTGCCCTATTAGGTAGTGTCGTTCGCGATCGCAAGGTCTGATCCATCGTTTCATAGTTGCACCCTTCGCACATGTAAGTGCCTTCTGTTGGAAATGTGAGCTTTCTAACGGCCGCCCGCATCTCAATGCTGTGCTCGACGATCTCCCTGTGGTGGGTGGTGACATTGTCGCCGAAGATGGTGGCCACCACGTCGTGAATCTCTTTCTTTGATCTCTCACC
>ARYC01002707.1:0-19504 GCA_000711775.1 Oxytricha trifallax
ATTTTTATCAATTTAGTTCCATTAAATTAGTACTAAATTTGTTTAAATTTAATTAGTACTGGTACTAAATCAGTTTATTTAATTGGTACCAATTTAATAGTACCAAAACTTAATTAGTACCAAGTTTTAATCAAGTGATGTTTTAATGGAAAAGTTTCAATCTGGTTAAAAACCTAATTGGTACCAGTACCAACCTGAACTTTTTCAAAGTAGGTACCAAAATTAAAAATATTAAGCATGAAATTTGAAAAGTATAGTTATTAACTTAGTATAAATATGAACTCTAACACCTCTAAATCAACCATTATTGCTGCAGTGGCAACTCCTATACTTAGTTGCTATAACTTGAGAGGTTATTAAAGCTTTATAATAGAAATTTAAATTTGAATTTAAACATGGCGGCTAACTTAAATCGTAAGGCAGTTTCTCTTGGAACAGGTTAATCATTGCTCAACTTTGGCTCCTTCAAGAAACCAGAAGCAATTTATATTGAAAAGGATGTTGAGCTTAGAGCTCTAGAGTTTGAAGCTGAGGTCTTTAAAATCTAAGTTTAAAACAAGAAGTAGAGTGCTGAGATGGGAGTTTAAACATAAGTTGAATTGGTTGAGGAAGATAAGGAACTGCAACCAATTGAAAAAATTAAAACATTTTAATGTGAAGACTGCTAAAATTTCTTCTCAACTGAGTCTAGCTTGAAGAGGCACATTAATGAGGTACACTCTGGCAAGGCCAAGATGTATTTTAAACACGAAAAAGCGGATGGAAGGTACAATGCACAACATGCATGAAGTCTTACACTCACTCAGCAAAGGTTAAGAAGCATATGCAAAAACATCATCTTAGCAAATTCTTGATTTAAGATTAGGAGACTTAATAACTTGTACCTGCAAAAGAAAATCAAAAATTCTTGAGTCTTAAAGAGACCTACAGGAGAAGCTCAAGAGACAGTGTCGCTTTGAATCAATGAACTAGCCTGTGGATCATACTGTTTTAGCATGCTTCCAAGCGAAAGCAATGAGTATTCCTGCATTAAATGCAATTGAACTTAGTAGCTGCATTTAAAATAACTTGCACATAAGTGTGCCTAACAAGGCAAAGCTTATAGTAGTTGATGAGTATGCATAAAAGGTATAAATAACAGAATCATTATATTCGGGTGATTTTGTTAATTATGCATTCTCCGCAGCCTGTTGGTGGGGAAGGGTTCGGTCCAGGACAGATTTTGAAAAATGGCAAAAATGGACAAATTGACCCCCCTATAACTTTTGCAAATGACTATATATCTGCTGTTCCGCTGTCACACTATTCTCAGAAGCCCAAATTTAGTGGATTTGCTTAATTCCAAGTCACCTCATGAATTTCCTTCAACCTCTTTTAATGACCTCAAAAGTCTAAAATGAAGAGTCAAGGGTTATATAAGCAAGATTTATAAAATAGCTCACTTTGATCATATCTTTGCGCGTTTTAAAGATAAATCAATTCAAATTCGAGATTCGTGCTCAGCGAGGTCTAATTGACCAAAATTATTATATTCTGGTGATTTTATTAATTATGCATTCTCCGCAGCATGTTGGTGGGGAAGGGTTCGGTCCAGGACAGATTTTGAAAAATGGCAAAAATGGACAAATTGACCCCCCCCTATAACTTTTGAAAATGACTTATATATCTTCTTTTCTGCTGTAACATTATTTTTCAGAATCCCAAATTTAGTGGATTTGCTTAATTCCAAGTCACCTCATGAATTTCCTTCAACCTCTTTTAATGACCTCAAAAGTCTAAAATGAAGAGTCAAGGGTTATATAAGCAAGATTTATAAAATAGCTCACTTTGATCATATCTTTGCGCGTTTTAAAGATAAATCAATTCAAATTCGAGATTCGTGCTCAGCGAGGTCTAATTGACCAAAATTATTATATTCTGGTGATTTTATTAATTATGCATTCTCCGCAGCATGTTGGTGGGGAAGGGTTCGGTCCAGGACAGATTTTGAAAAATGGCAAAAATGGACAAATTGACCCCCCCCTATAACTTTTGAAAATGACTATATATCTGCTGTTCCGCTGTCACACTATTCTTCAGAAGCCCAAATTTAGTGGATTTGCTTAATTCCAAGTCACCTCATGAATTTCCTTGAACCTCTTTTAATGACCTCAAAAGTCCAAAAATGAAGAGTCAAGGGTTATATAAGCAAGAATTATAAAATAGATCACTTTGCTCATATCTTTGCGCGTTATAAAGATTAATCAATTCTAATTCCAGATTCGTGCTCAGCGAAGTCTAAATGACCCGAATTTTTATATTCGGGTGTTTTTGTTAATTATGCATTCTCCGCAGCCTGTTGGTGGGGAAGGGTTCGGTCCAGGACAGATTTTGAAAAATGGCAAAAATGGACAAATTGACCCCCCTATAACTTTTGCAAATGACTATATATCTGCTGTTCCGCTGTCACACTATTCTTCAGAAGCCCAAATTTAGTGGATTTGCTTAATTCCAAGTCACCTCATGAATTTCCTGAACCTCTTTTAATGACCTCAAAAGTCCAAAAACGAAGAGTCAAGGGATATATAAGCAAGAATTATAAAATAGCTCACTTTGCTCATATCTTTAGCGTTTTAAAGATAAATCAATTCTAATTCGAGATTCGTGCTCAGAGAGGTCTAAATGACCAGAATCTTTATATTCGGGTGTTTTTGTTAATTATGCATTCTCCACAGCCTGTTGGTGGGGAAGGGTTCGGTCAAGGACAGATTTTGAAAAATGGCAAAAATGGACAAATTGACCCCTTATAACTTTTGAAAATGACTATATATCTTCTTTTCCGCTGTCACACTATTCTTCAGAAGCCCAAATTTAGTGGATTTGCTTAATTCCAAGTCACCTCATGAATTTCCTTGAACCTCTTTTAATGACCTCAAAAGTCCAAAAATGAAGAGTCAAGGGTTAAATAAGCATGAATTATAAAATAGCACATTTTGCTCATATCTTTGCGCGTTTTAAAGATAAATCAATTCTAATGCGAGATTCGTGCTCAGCTAGTTCTAAATGACCAGAATCATTATATTCGGGTGATTTTGTTAATTATGCATTCTCCGCAGCCTGTTGGTGGGGAAGGGTTCGGTCCAGGACAGATTTTGAAAAATGGCAAAAATGGACAAATTGACCCCCCTATAACTTTTGCAAATGACTATATATCTGCTGTTCCGCTGTCACACTATTCTTCAGAAGCCCAAATTTAGTGGATTTGCTTAATTCCAAGTCACCTCATGAATTTCCTTGAACCTCTTTTAATGACCTCAAAAGTCCAAAAACGAAGAGTCAAGGGATATATAAGCAAGAATTATAAAATAGCTCACTTTGCTCATATCTTTAGCGTTTTAAAGATAAATCAATTCTAATTCGAGATTCGTGCTCAGAGAGGTCTAAATGACCAGAATCTTTATATTCGGGTGTTTTTGTTAATTATGCATTCTCCACAGCCTGTTGGTGGGGAAGGGTTCGGTCAAGGACAGATTTTGAAAAATGGCAAAAATGGACAAATTGACCCCTTATAACTTTTGAAAATGACTATATATCTGCTGTTCCGCTGTCACACTATTCTTCAGAAGCCCAAATTTAGTGGATTTGCTTAATTCCAAGTCACCTCATGAATTTCCTTGAACCTCTTTTAATGACCTCAAAAGTCCAAAAATGAAGAGTCAAGGGTTATATAAGCAAGAATTAAAAAATAGCTCACTTTACTCATTTCTTTGCGCGTTTTAAAGATGAATCAATTCTAATTCGAGATTCGTGCTCAGCAGGGTCTAAATGACCAGAATCATTATATTCGGGTGATTTTGTTAATTATGCATTCTCCGCAGCCTATTGGTGGGGAAGGGTTCGGTCCAGGACAGATTTTGAAAAAGTGCAAAAATGGACAAATTGACCCCCCTATAACTTTTGAAAATGACTATATATCTGCTTTTCCGCTGTCACACTATTGTTCAGATTCCCAAATTTAGTGGATTTGCTTAATTCCAAGTCACCTCATGAATTTCCTTCAACCTCTTTTAATGACCTCAAAAGTCTAAAATGAAGAGTCAAGGGTTATATAAGCAAGATTTATAAAATAGCTCACTTTGATCATATCTTTGCGCGTTTTAAAGATAAATCAATTCAAATTCGAGATTCGTGCTCAGCGAGGTCTAATTGACCAAAATTATTATATTCTGGTGATTTTATTAATTATGCATTCTCCGCAGCATGTTGGTGGGGAAGGGTTCGGTCCAGGACAGATTTTGAAAAATGGCAAAAATGGACAAATTGACCCCCCCCTATAACTTTTGAAAATGACTATATATCTGCTGTTCCGCTGTCACACTATAGTTCAGAAGCCCAAATTTAGTGGATTTGCATAATTCCAAGTCACCTCATGAATTTCCTTGAACCTCTTTTAATGACCTCAAAAGTCCAAAAACGAAGAGTCAAGGGATATATAAGCAAGAATTATAAAATAGCTCACTTTGCTCATATCTTTAGCGTTTTAAAGATAAATCAATTCTAATTCGAGATTCGTGCTCAGAGAGGTCTAAATGACCAGAATCTTTATATTCGGGTGTTTTTGTTAATTATGCATTCTCCACAGCCTGTTGGTGGGGAAGGGTTCGGTCAAGGACAGATTTTGAAAAATGGCAAAAATGGACAAATTGACCCCTTATAACTTTTGAAAATGACTATATATCTGCTGTTCCGCTGTCACACTATAGTTTAGAATCCCAAATTTAGTGGATTTGCATAATTCCAAGTCACCTCAAGAATTTCCTTCAACCTCTTTTAATGACCTCAAAAGTCTAAAAATGAAGAGTCAAGGGTTATACAAGCAAGAATTATAAAATAGCTCACTTTGCTCATATCTTTCGCGTTTTAAAGATAAATCAATTCTAATTCGAGATTCGTGCTCAGCGAGGTCTAAATGACCCGAATTTTTATATTCGGGTGTTTTTGTTAATTATGCATTCTCCGCCGCCTGTTGGTGGGGAGTGTTCGGTCAAGGACAGATTTATAAAAATGGCAAAAATGGACAAATTGACCCCTTATAACTTTTGAAAATGACTATATATCTTCATTTCCGCTGTCACACTATTGCTTCAGAAGCCCAAATTTAGTGGATTTGCTTAATTCCAAGTCACCTCATGAATTTCCTTGAACCTCTTTTAATGACCTCAAAAGTCCAAAAATGAAGAGTCAAGGGTTAAATAAGCAAGAATTAAAAAATAGCACACTTTACTCATATCTTTGCGCGTTTTAAAGATAAATCAATTCTAATGCGAGATTCGTGCTCAGCAAGGTCTAAATGACCAGAATCATTATATTCGGGTGATTTTGTTAATTATGCATTCTCCGCAGCCTATTGGTGGGGAAGGGTTCGGTCCAGGACAGATTTTGAAAAAGGGCAAAAATGGACAAATTGACCCCCCTATAACTTTTGAAAATGACTATATATCTGCTGTTCCGCTGTCACACTATTCTTCAGAGCCCAAATTTAGTGGATTTGCTTAATTCCAAGTCACCTCATGAAATTCATTCAACCTCTTTTAATGACCTCAAAAGTCTAAAATGAAGAGTCAAGGGTTATATAAGCAAGAATTATAAAATAGCTCACTTTAATCATATCTTTGCGCGTTTTAAAGATAAATCAATTCAAATTCGAGATTCGTGCTCAGCGAGGTCTAAATGACCAAAATCATTATATTCGGGTGATTTTATTAATTATGCATTCTCCGCAGCATGTTGGTGGGGAAGGGTTCGGTCCAGGACAGATTTTGAAAAAGGGCAAAAATGGACAAATTGACCCCCTATAACTTTTGAAAATGACTATATATCTGCTGTTCCGCTGTCACACTATAGTCAGAAGCCCAAATTTAGTGGATTTGCTTAATTCCAAGTCACCTCATGAATTTCCTTCAACCTCTTTTAATGACCTCAAAAGTCTAAAATGAAGAGTCAAGGGTTATATAAGCAAGAATTAAAAAATAGCTCACTTTAATCATATCTTTGCGCGTTTTAAAGATAAATCAATTCAAATTCGAGATTCGTGCTCAGCAAGGTCTAAATGACCAAAATCATTATATTCGGGTGATTTTATTAATTATGCATTCTCCGCAGCATATTGGTGGGGAAGGGTTCGGTCCAGGACAGATTTTGAAAAAGGGCAAAAATGGACAAATTGACCCCCCTATAACTTTTGAAAATGACTATATATCTGCTGTTCCGCTGTCACACTATACTTCAGAAGCCCAAATTTAGTGGATTTGCATAATTCCAAGTCACCTCAAGAATTTCCTTCAACCTCTTTTAATGACCTCAAAAGTCCAAAAATGAAGAGTCAAGGGTTATACAAGCAAGAATTATAAAATAGATCACTTTGCTCATATCTTTCGCGTTATAAAGATAAATCAATTCTAATTCCAGATTCGTGCTCAGCGAAGTCTAAATGACCAGAATCATTATATTCGGGTGATTTTGTTAATTATGCATTCTCCGCAGCCTGTTGGTGGGGAAGGGTTCGGTCCAGGAAAGATTTTGAAAAAGGGCAAAAATGGACAAATTGACCCCCTATAACTTTTGAAAATGACTATATATCTGCAGTTCCGATGTCACACTATTCTTCAGAAGCCCAAATTTAGTGGATTTGCTTAATTCCAAGTCACCTCATGAATTTCCTTGAACCTCTTTTAATGACCTCAAAAGTCCAAAAATGAAGAGTCAAGGGTTAAATAAGCAAGAATTAAAAAATAGCACACTTTACTCATATCTTTGCGCGTTTTAAAGATAAATCAATTCTAATGCGAGATTCGTGCTCAGCGAGGTCTAAATGACCAGAATCATTATATTCGGGTGATTTTGTTAATTATGCATTCTCCGCAGCCTGTTGGTGGGGAAGGGTTCGGTCCAGGACAGATTTTGAAAAAGGGCAAAAATGGACAAATTGACCCCCCTATAACTTTTGAAAATGACTATATATCTGCTGTTCCGCTGTCACACTATACTTCAGAAGCCCAAATTTAGTGGATTTGCTTAATTCCAAGTCACCTCATGAATTTCCTTGAACCTCTTTTAATGACCTCAAAAGTCCAAAAATGAAGAGTCAAGGGTTAAATAAGCAAGAATTATAAAATAGAACACTTTGCTCATATCTTTGCGCGTTATAAAGATAAATCAATTCTAATGCCAGATTCGTGCTCAGCGAAGTCTAAATGACCAGAATCATTATATTCGGGTGATTTTGTTAATTATGCATTCTCCGCAGCCTGTTGGTGGGGAAGGGTTCGTCCAGGACAGATTTTGAAAAATGGCAAAAATGGACAAATTGACCCCCTATAACTTTTGAAAATGACTATATATCTGCTGTTCCGCTGTCACACTATACTTCAGAAGCCCAAATTTAGTGGATTTGCATAATTCCAAGTCACCTCAAGAATTTCCTTCAACCTCTTTTAATGACCTCAAAAGTCCAAAAATGAAGAGTCAAGGGTTATACAAGCAAGAATTATAAAATAGATCACTTTGCTCATATCTTTCGCGTTATAAAGATAAATCAATTCTAATTCCAGATTCGTGCTCAGCGAAGTCTAAATGACCAGAATCATTATATTCGGGTGATTTTGTTAATTATGCATTCTCCGCAGCCTGTTGGTGGGGAAGGGTTCGGTCCAGGACAGATTTTGAAAAATGGCAAAAATGGACAAATTGACCCCCCTATAACTTTTGCAAATGACTATATATCTGCTGTTCCGCTGTCACACTATTCTTCAGAAGCCCAAATTTAGTGGATTTGCTTAATTCCAAGTCACCTCATGAATTTCCTTGAACCTCTTTTAATGACCTCAAAAGTCCAAAAATGAAGAGTCAAGGGTTATATAAGCAAGAATTATAAAATAGATCACTTTGCTCATATCTTTGCGCGTTATAAAGATTAATCAATTCTAATTCCAGATTCGTGCTCAGCGAAGTCTAAATGACCCGAATTTTTATATTCGGGTGTTTTTGTTAATTATGCATTCTCCGCAGCCTGTTGGTGGGGAAGGGTTTCGGTCCAGGACAGATTTTGAAAAATGGCAAAAATGGACAAATTGACCCCCCTATAACTTTTGCAAATGACTATATATCTGCTGTTCCGCTGTCACACTATTCTTCAGAAGCCCAAATTTAGTGGATTTGCTTAATTCCAAGTCACCTCATGAATTTCCTTCAACCTCTTTTAATGACCTCAAAAGTCTAAAAATGAAGAGTCAAGGGTTATATAAGCAAGAATTATAAAATAGCTCACTTTGCTCATATCTTTGCGCGTTTTAAAGATTAATCAATTCTAATTCGAGATTCGTGCTCAGCGAGGTCTAAATGACCAGAATTATTATATTCGGGTGATTTTGTTAATTATGCATTCTCCGCAGCCTGTTGGTGGGGAAGGGTTCGGTCCAGGACAGATTTTGAAAAATGGCAAAAATGGACAAATTGACCCCCCTATAACTTTTGAAAATGACTATATATCTGCTGTTCCGCTGTCACACTATTCTTCAGAAGCCCAAATTTAGTGGATTTGCTTAATTCCAAGTCACCTCATGAATTTCCTTGAACCTCTTTTAATGACCTCAAAAGTCTAAAAATGAAGAGTCAAGGGTTATATAAGCAAGAATTATAAAATAGCTCACTTTGCTCATATCTTTGCGCGTTTTAAAGATAAATCAATTCTAATTCGAGATTCGTGCTCAGCGAGGTCTAAATGACCAGAATCATTATATTCGGGTGATTTTGTTAATTATGCATTCTCCGCAGCCTGTTGGTGGGGAAGGGTTCGGTCCAGGACAGATTTTGAAAAATGGCAAAAATGGACAAATTGACCCCCCTATAACTTTTGCAAATGACTATATATCTGCTGTTCCGCTGTCACACTATTCTTCAGAAGCCCAAATTTAGTGGATTTGCTTAATTCCAAGTCACCTCATGAATTTCCTTGAACCTCTTTTAATGACCTCAAAAGTCCAAAAATGAAGAGTCAAGGGTTATATAAGCAAGAATTATAAAATAGCTCACTTTGCTCATATCTTTGCGCGTTTTAAAGATAAATCAATTCTAATTCGAGATTCGTGCTCAGCGAGGTCTAAATGACCAGAATCATTATATTCGGGTGATTTTGTTAATTATGCATTCTCCGCAGCCTGTTGGTGGGGAAGGGTTCGGTCCAGGACAGATTTTGAAAAATGGCAAAAATGGACAAATTGACCCCCCTATAACTTTTGCAAATGACTATATATCTGCTGTTCCGCTGTCACACTATTCTTCAGAAGCCCAAATTTAGTGGATTTGCTTAATTCCAAGTCACCTCATGAATTTCCTTGAACCTCTTTTAATGACCTCAAAAGTCCAAAAATGAAGAGTCAAGGGTTATATAAGCAAGAATTATAAAATAGCTCACTTTGCTCATATCTTTGCGCGTTTTAAAGATAAATCAATTCTAATTCGAGATTCGTGCTCAGAGAGGTCTAAATGACCAGAATCATTATATTCGGGTGATTTTGTTAATTATGCATTCTCCGCAGCCTGTTGGTGGGGAAGGGTTCGGTCCAGGACAGATTTTGAAAAATGGCAAAAATGGACAAATTGACCCCCCTATAACTTTTGAAAATGACTATATATCTGCTGTTCCGCTGTCACACTATTCTTCAGAAGCCCAAATTTAGTGGATTTGCTTAATTCCAAGTCACCTCATGAATTTCCTTCAACCTCTTTTAATGACCTCAAAAGTCTAAAAATGAAGAGTCAAGGGTTATATAAGCAAGAATTAAAAAATAGCTCACTTTACTCATTTCTTTGCGCGTTTTAAAGATGAATCAATTCTAATTCGAGATTCGTGCTCAGCAGGGTCTAAATGACCAGAATCATTATATTCGGGTGATTTTGTTAATTATGCATTCTCCGCAGCCTATTGGTGGGGAAGGGTTCGGTCCAGGACAGATTTTGAAAAAGTGCAAAAATGGACAAATTGACCCCCCTATAACTTTTGAAAATGACTATATATCTGCTGTTCCGCTGTCACACTATTGTTCAGAAGCCCAAATTTAGTGGATTTGCTTAATTCCAAGTCACCTCATGAATTTCCTTCAACCTCTTTTAATGACCTCAAAAGTCTAAAATGAAGAGTCAAGGGTTATATAAGCAAGATTTATAAAATAGCTCACTTTGATCATATCTTTGCGCGTTTTAAAGATAAATCAATTCAAATTCGAGATTCGTGCTCAGCGAGGTCTAATTGACCAAAATTATTATATTCTGGTGATTTTATTAATTATGCATTCTCCGCAGCATGTTGGTGGGGAAGGGTTCGGTCCAGGACAGATTTTGAAAAATGGCAAAAATGGACAAATTGACCCCCCCCTATAACTTTTGAAAATGACTATATATCTTCATTTCCGATGTAACACTATTGTTCAGAAGCCCAAATTTAGTGGATTTGCTTAATTCCAAGTCACCTCATGAATTTCCTTCAACCTCTTTTAATGACCTCAAAAGTCAAAAACGAAGAGTCAAGGGATATATAAGCAAGAATTATAAAATAGCTCACTTTGATCATATCTTTAGCGTTTTAAAGATAAATCAATTCAAATTCGAGATTCGTGCTCAGAGAGGTCTAAATGACCAAAATCATTATATTCGGGTGATTTTATTAATTATGCATTCTCCACAGCATGTTGGTGGGGAAGGGTTCGGTCAAGGACAGATTTTGAAAAATGGCAAAAATGGACAAATTGACCCCCTATAACTTTTGAAAATGACTATATATTTCATTTCCGCTGTCACACTATTGTTCAGAAGCCCAAATTTAGTGGATTTGCTTAATTCCAAGTCACCTCATGAATTTCCTTGAACCTCTTTTAATGACCTCAAAAGTCCAAAAACGAAGAGTCAAGGGATATATAAGCAAGAATTATAAAATAGCTCACTTTGCTCATATCTTTAGCGTTTTAAAGATAAATCAATTCTAATTCGAGATTCGTGCTCAGAGAGGTCTAAATGACCAGAATCTTTATATTCGGGTGTTTTTGTTAATTATGCATTCTCCACAGCCTGTTGGTGGGGAAGGGTTCGGTCAAGGACAGATTTTGAAAAATGGCAAAATGGACAAATTGACCCCCCTATAACTTTTGCAAATGACTATATATCTGCTGTTCCGCTGTCACACTATTCTTCAGAAGCCCAAATTTAGTGGATTTGCTTAATTCCAAGTCACCTCATGAATTTCCTTCAACCTCTTTTAATGACCTCAAAAGTCTAAAATGAAGAGTCAAGGGTTATATAAGCAAGATTTATAAAATAGCTCACTTTGATCATATCTTTGCGCGTTTTAAAGATAAATCAATTCAAATTCGAGATTCGTGCTCAGCGAGGTCTAATTGACCAAAATTATTATATTCTGGTGATTTTATTAATTATGCATTCTCCGCAGCATGTTGGTGGGGAAGGGTTCGGTCCAGGACAGATTTTGAAAAATGGCAAAAATGGACAAATTGACCCCCCCCTATAACTTTTGAAAATGACTATATATCTGCTGTTCCGCTGTCACACTATAGTTTAGAATCCCAAATTTAGTGGATTTGCATAATTCCAAGTCACCTCAAGAATTTCCTTGAACCTCTTTTAATGACCTCAAAAGTCCAAAAACGAAGAGTCAAGGGATATATAAGCAAGAATTATAAAATAGCTCACTTTGCTCATATCTTTAGCGTTTTAAAGATAAATCAATTCTAATTCGAGATTCGTGCTCAGAGAGGTCTAAATGACCAGAATCTTTATATTCGGGTGTTTTTGTTAATTATGCATTCTCCACAGCCTGTTGGTGGGGAAGGGTTCGGTCAAGGACAGATTTTGAAAAATGGCAAAAATGGACAAATTGACCCCTTATAACTTTTGAAAATGACTATATATCTTCATTTCCGCTGTCACACTATTGTTCAGATTCCCAAATTTAGTGGATTTGCTTAATTCCAAGTCACCTCATGATATTCATTGAACCTCTTTTAATGACCTCAAAAGTCTAAAAATGAAGAGTCAAGGGTTATATAAGCAAGAATTATAAAATAGCTCACTTTGCTCATATCTTTGCGCGTTTTAAAGATAAATCAATTCTAATTCGAGATTCGTGCTCAGCGAGGTCTAAATGACCAGAATCATTATATTCGGGTTATTTTGTTAATTATGCATTCTCCGCAGCCTGTTGGTGGGGAAGGGTTCGGTCCAGGACAGATTTTGAAAAAGTGCAAAAATGGACAAATTGACCCCTTATACAACTTTTTGAAATGAACTATATATCGCTGTTCCCGGCTGTTCTACACTATTCGGTTTCAGAAGCCCAAATATAGTGGATTTGCTTAATTCCAAGTCACCTCATGAATTTCCTTGAACCTCTTTTAATGACCTCAAAAGTCCAAAAATGAAGAGTCAAGGGTTATATAAGCAAGAATTAAAAAATAGATCACTTTACTCATATCTTTGCGCGTTATAAAGATGAATCAATTCTAATTCCAGATTCGTGCTCAGCAAAGTCTAAATGACCAGAATCATTATATTCGGGTGATTTTGTTAATTATGCATTCTCCGCAGCCTATTGGTGGGGAAGGGTTCGTCCAGGACAGATTTTGAAAAAGGGCAAAAATGGACAAATTGACCCCCCTATAACTTTTGAAAATGACTATATATCTGCTGTTCCGCTGTCACACTATAGTTCAGAAGCCCAAATTTAGTGGATTTGCATAATTCCAAGTCACCTCAAGAATTTCCTTCAAACTCTTTTAATGACCTCAAAAGTCCAAAAACGAAGAGTCAAGGGATATATAAGCAAGAATTAAAAAATAGCTCACTTTACTCATATCTTTAGCGTTTTAAAGATAAATCAATTCTAATTCGAGATTCGTGCTCAGAGAGGTCTAAATGACCAGAATCATTATATTCGGGTGATTTTGTTAATTATGCATTCTCCACAGCCTGTTGGTGGGGAAGGGTTCGGTCAAGGACAGATTTTGAAAAATGCAAAAATGGACAAATTGACCCCCTATAACTTTTGAAAATGACTATATATCTGCTGTTCCGCTGTCACACTATACTTCAGAAGCCCAAATTTAGTGGATTTGCATAATTCCAAGTCACCTCAAGAATTTCCTTCAACCTCTTTTAATGACCTCAAAAGTCCAAAAATGAAGAGTCAAGGGTTATACAAGCAAGAATTATAAAATAGATCACTTTGCTCATATCTTTCGCGTTATAAAGATAAATCAATTCTAATTCCAGATTCGTGCTCAGCGAAGTCTAAATGACCAGAATCATTATATTCGGGTGATTTTGTTAATTATGCATTCTCCGCAGCCTGTTGGTGGGGAAGGGTTCGGTCCAGGACAGATTTTGAAAAATGGCAAAAATGGACAAATTGACCCCCCTATAACTTTTGCAAATGACTATATATCTGCTGTTCCGCTGTCACACTATTCTTCAGAAGCCCAAATTTAGTGGATTTGCTTAATTCCAAGTCACCTCATGAATTTCCTTCAACCTCTTTTAATGACCTCAAAAGTCTAAAATGAAGAGTCAAGGGTTATATAAGCAAGAATTAAAAATAGCTCACTTTGATCATATCTTTGCACGTTTTAAAGATAAATCAATTCAAATTCGAGATTCGTGCTCAGCGAGGTCTAAATGACCAAAATCATTATATTCGGGTGATTTTATTAATTATGCATTCTCCGCAGCATGTTGGTGGGGAAGGGTTCGGTCCAGGACAGATTTTGAAAAATGGCAAAAATGGACAAATTGACCCCCCTATAACTTTTGAAAATGACTATATATCTGCAGTTCCGCTGTCACACTATTCTTCAGAAGCCCAAATTTAGTGGATTTGCTTAATTCCAAGTCACCTCATGAAATTCATTGAACCTCTTTTAATGACCTCAAAAGTCCAAAAATGAAGAGTCAAGGGTTATATAAGCAAGAATTATAAAATAGATCACTTTACTCATATCTTTGCGCGTTATAAAGATAAATCAATTCTAATTCCAGATTCGTGCTCAGCGAAGTCTAAATGACCAGAATCATTATATTCGGGTGATTTTGTTAATTATGCATTCTCCGCAGCCTGTTGGTGGGGAAGGGTTCGGTCCAGGACAGATTTTGAAAAAGGGCAAAAATGGACAAATTGACCCCCCTATAACTTTAAAATGACTATATATCTGCTGTTCCGCTGTCACACTATTCTTCAGAAGCCCAAATTTAGTGGATTTGCGTAATTCCAAGTCACCTCATGAATTTCCTTCAACCTCTTTTAATGACCTCAAAAGTCCAAAAATGAAGAGTCAAGGGTTATATAAGCAAGAATTAAAAAATAGCTCACTTTACTCATTTCTTTGCGCGTTTTAAAGATGAATCAATTCTAATTCGAGATTCGTGCTCAGCAGGGTCTAAATGACCAGAATCATTATATTCGGGTGATTTTGTTAATTATGCATTCTCCGCAGCCTATTGGTGGGGAAGGGTTCGGTCCAGGACAGATTTTGAAAAAGTGCAAAAATGGACAAATTGACCCCCCTATAACTTTTGAAAATGACTATATATCTGCTGTTCCGCTGTCACACTATAGTTCAGAATCCCAAATTTAGTGGATTTGCATAATTCCAAGTCACCTCAAGAATTTCCTTCAACCTCTTTTAATGACCTCAAAAGTCCAAAAACGAAGAGTCAAGGGATATACAAGCAAGAATTATAAAATAGCTCACTTTACTCATATCTTTAGCGTTTTAAAGATAAATCAATTCTAATTCGAGATTCGTGCTCAGAGAGGTCTAAATGACCAGAATCATTATATTCGGGTGTTTTTGTTAATTATGCATTCTCCACAGCCTGTTGGTGGGGAAGGGTTCGGTCAAGGAAAGATTTTGAAAAAGGGCAAAAATGGACAAATTGACCCCTTATAACTTTTGAAAATGACTATATATCCGCTGTTACACTGTCACACTATTGATCAGAAGCCCAAATTTAGTGGATTTGCTTAATTCCAAGTCACCTCATGAATTTCCTTGAACCTCTTATAAAGACCTCAAAAACCCAAAAACGAAGAGTCATATAAGCAAGAATTAAAAAATAGCTCACTTTACTCATATATTTGCGCGTTAAAGATAAATCAATTCTAATTCGAGATTCGTGCTCAGCAAGGTCTAAATGACCAGAATCATTATATTCGGGTGATTTTGTTAATTATGCATTCTCCGCAGCCTATTGGTGGGGAAGGGTTCGGTCCAGGACAGATTTTGAAAAAGGGCAAAAATGGACAAATTGACCCCCCTATAACTTTTGAAAATGACTATATATCTGCTGTTCCGCTGTCACATTATTGTTCAGAAGCCCAAATTTAGTGGATTTGCTTAATTCCAAGTCACCTCATGAATTTTTTTGAACCTCTTGTAATGACCTCAAAAGTCCAAAAACGAAGAGTCATATAAGCAAGAATTAAAAAATAGCTCACTTTGCTCATATATTTGCGCGTTAAAGATAAATCAATTCTAATTCGAGATTCGTGCTCAGCGAGGTCTAAATGACCAGAATCATTATATTCGGGTGATTTTGTTAATTATGCATTCTCCGCAGCCTGTTGGTGGGGAAGGGTTCGGTCCAGGACAGATTTTGAAAAATGGCAAAAATGGACAAATTGACCCCCCTATAACTTTTGCAAATGACTATATATCTGCTGTTCCGCTGTCACACTATTCTTCAGAAGCCCAAATTTAGTGGATTTGCTTAATTCCAAGTCACCTCATGATATTCATTGAACCTCTTTTAATGACCTCAAAAGTCTAAAAATGAAGAGTCAAGGGTTATATAAGCAAGAATTATAAAATAGCTCACTTTGCTCATATCTTTGCGCGTTTTAAAGATAAATCAATTCTAATTCGAGATTCGTGCTCAGCGAGGTCTAAATGACCAGAATCATTATATTCGGGTGATTTTGTTAATTATGCATTCTCCGCAGCCTGTTGGTGGGGAAGGGTTCGGTCCAGGACAGATTTTGAAAAATGGCAAAAATGGACAAATTGACCCCCCTATAACTTTTGCAAATGACTATATATCTGCTGTTCCGCTGTCACACTATTCTTCAGAAGCCCAAATTTAGTGGATTTGCTTAATTCCAAGTCACCTCATGAATTTCCTTCAAACTCTTTTAATGACCTCAAAAGTCTAAAAATGAAGAGTCAAGGGTTATATAAGCAAGAATTAAAAAATAGCTCACTTTACTCATTTCTTTGCGCGTTTTAAAGATGAATCAATTCTAATTCGAGATTCGTGCTCAGCAGGGTCTAAATGACCAGAATCATTATATTCGGGTGATTTTGTTAATTATGCATTCTCCGCAGCCTATTGGTGGGGAAGGGTTCGGTCCAGGACAGATTTTGAAAAAGTGCAAAAATGGACAAATTGACCCCCCTATAACTTTGCAAATGACTATATATCTTCTTTTCTGCTGTAACATTATTTTTCAGAATCTCAAATTTAGTGGATTTGCTTAATTCCAAGTCACCTCATGAATTTCCTTCAACCTCTTTTAATTACCTCAAAAGTCTAAAAATGAAGAGTCAAGGGTTATATAAGCAAGAATTAAAAAATAGCTCACTTTACTCATTTCTTTGCGCGTTTTAAAGATGAATCAATTCTAATTCGAGATTCGTGCTCAGCAGGGTCTAAATGACCAGAATCATTATATTCGGGTGATTTTGTTAATTATGCATTCTCCGCAGCCTATTGGTGGGGAAGGGTTCGGTCCAGGACAGATTTTGAAAAAGTGCAAAAATGGACAAATTGACCCCCCTATAACTTTTGAAAATGACTATATATCTGCTGTTCCGCTGTCACATTATTGTTCAGAAGCCCAAATTTAGTGGATTTGCTTAATTCCAAGTCACCTCATGAATTTTTTTGAACCTCTTGTAATGACCTCAAAAGTCCAAAAACGAAGAGTCATATAAGCAAGAATTAAAAAATAGCTCACTTTGCTCATATATTTGCGCGTTAAAGATAAATCAATTCTAATTCGAGATTCGTGCTCAGCGAGGTCTAAATGACCAGAATCATTATATTCGGGTTATTTTGTTAATTATGCATTCTCCGCAGCCTGTTGGTGGGGAAGGGTTCGGTCCAGGACAGATTTTGAAAAAGTGCAAAAATGGACAAATTGACCCCCCTATAACTTTTGAAAATGACTATATATCTGCTGTTCCGCTGTCACACTATTGTTCAGGAGCCCAAATTTAGAGGATTTGCTTAATTCCAAGTCACCTCAAGAATTTCCTTGACCATCTCCTGCTGCCTTGAAATACCTAAAAAATCGATGTTTAACATACTTCTTTATCATAGAACACTTTAGTAAGCAAGAAGGTTTCCAAGCGTTTGCTTTTTAACTTGTTTCATTATGAGATGTTTTATATAAGAGAGGTGCGTTTTTTTTAAATTAATGATTTTTTTTTTCTCAAAATATGTCTTCTTACATAAAATTCCAATTCATTAGTCATATCTACTTTTAAATCTTTAATTGATATAAAGAATAATATAGGTGAGCATCATTTTATATTAATTGAAGAGAGAAAAAATTGTATCAATAATATTGTAGATAAATTTCTGAAATGATTCCAGTCAAGTGTTAGCCATAAAATATATTATGATATCTTAAGAGCTCTCTATTAAATGCCTTCCTAGAATTCTAATTGTTCCATTACTTAAATCTTTTCTTAGCATAGTGAAATTAAGTACTCTATTTAATGACTTATACTTTAACCGAAGCATCCCAAGTCTTAGACAAAGTTCCGGCGAAAATTAATTTATGGAGCTTAATTGAATTGAGATTCTCTACATTATTTATTACATTTCCTTTTTTGCAAAAGAGATGCTTCTCAATTATCTAAAAAAAGTCATTTAATTATGTATTTGACATTAAAAAACGAATTTCTTATAAACTTTATTTTTTTCTTCATAATAATTTTTTAATACTTACTAGTAACGAGTATTCCATCGAAACTTTATCAATAAGGGTTGAAAGGAAATCAAACAAAAATACAAGATTGTCTTGCCATTTTTATTTTAATTAACTAACGTATTCTTTATTAAGCTTTGCAAAGTATAATAGGAAAAGAATATCTCTTTAAAAGATTAAAAAATCCGCGAAACATCTATAATAGAAATTTAATTTGAAGTTGAGATTGGTGCAAAGAAGTTTTACATATTATATGAAACTTAATCACAAGAGATAAGCACATTCTTTATGCAATCTTATATGGATAGGCGGTTTAATATATAATTTACAACAAGTATTATTAATGCAACACACTTTTATAACAGTCTTAGATCTATCTATACAATCGGTTAAGAAAATATGCTCATGGAAATTGAAGAATTAATTAATTAAACTGTAACATTCATATTATATAATCGAGAGTAAAGTAAAAAGTGAAATCTTTGCAGCCTAATGAACTCACTACTTAGTTAGGTGTATTTTGCAAATTGCCTTCCTCCATGATTTCAGAAGTTAGTATACTTGTGCTTTTTAGTTTTAGACGCCACTATATGTACGCAGTTAAGTCTTACAATGATAAATTTTCATTGATCATAGTCATATGTGTTCTCATATAGCAATTTAGATTGTTTTAAAGAGTGGTTTAACTGATCTTCATTTATATTTCTTCTTCTATGTGGAACATTCTTATTACTATAACTACAATAGATTATGCTGATGTTTATTTAATAATCATTTTTCCTGAAATTTATATTGTCTAATTATTTTTTTAAATAATTAAATTTTAACATTTTTGAAGATTTATATCGTTTATTCCAGCATTTTGAGAAATGTTCTTTCTTTTCTTGATTATACTTTCATTTATGAATATGCTTAAACTTCAGAGAATTAAATATGTTTTAATCTTATTAGTTATATATTTAAATCTTGAAAGTGCAGAGCTGAAATCCTTTATATTACTACAGATTGTATTCTATAATGATATTATTAGAAAAAAGCAGTATACATGTTGTCTGCATCATTTAAAATAAAAAGATTAAAATAGAAAATTATTATTCAATGTTCTCAGAAATCAATTAGCTTCAACGTTTTCATCAAAGAAGCTCAGATGAGTTCAACAAGTTGAGAAAAATTTGACAAACTCTGCTGATATGAATGCTCATATGGATGCTGATATGGACTGTCTAAAATTAGCTGTGGAATAGGTTAATTAAGAACTTGGCATTATTAGGTCATGCATTAATGCTTCATAAAAACATCTCCTAATTAACTCTAAGTTATTTATTAAACAACCAGAAGAAATAAAAGAGTGCTGAACTCTCTTGTAAAATTTAGATAAACTAGAAATAACTATGATTGGCAAGAAAATTAATTCTGTTTTTTTTTAATTTTGTGGTTTGTATTTTTTAAATTATAGATTTTAGAAAAAAT
>ARYC01002708.1:0-15774 GCA_000711775.1 Oxytricha trifallax
ATTTGCTTAATTCCAAGTCACCTCATGAATTTCCTTCAACCTCTTTTAATGACCTCAAAAGTCTAAAATGAAGAGTCAAGGGTTATATAAGCAAGATTTATAAAATAGCTCACTTTGATCATATCTTTGCGCGTTTTAAAGATAAATCAATTCAAATTCGAGATTCGTGCTCAGCGAGGTCTAATTGACCAAAATTATTATATTCTGGTGATTTTATTAATTATGCATTCTCCGCAGCATGTTGGTGGGGAAGGGTTCGGTCCAGGACAGATTTTGAAAAATGGCAAAAATGGACAAATTGACCCCCCCCTATAACTTTTGAAAATGACTATATATCTGCTGTTCCGCTGTCACACTATTCTTCAGAAGCCCAAATTTAGTGGATTTGCTTAATTCCAAGTCACCTCATGAATTTCCTTGAACCTCTTTTAATGACCTCAAAAGTCCAAAAATGAAGAGTCAAGGGTTATATAAGCAAGAATTAAAAAATAGCTCACTTTACTCATTTCTTTGCGCGTTTTAAAGATGAATCAATTCTAATTCGAGATTCGTGCTCAGCAGGGTCTAAATGACCAGAATCATTATATTCGGGTGATTTTGTTAATTATGCATTCTCCGCAGCCTATTGGTGGGGAAGGGTTCGGTCCAGGACAGATTTTGAAAAAGTGCAAAAATGGACAAATTGACCCCCCTATAACTTTTGAAAATGACTATATATCTGCTTTTCCGATGTCACACTATTGTTCAGAGGCCCAAATATAGTGGATTTGCTTAATTCCAAGTCACCTCATGAATTTCCTTGAACCTCTTTTAATGATCTCAAAAGTCCAAAAATGAAAAGTCAAGTGTTATACAAGCAAGAATTATAAAATAGCTCACTTTGCTCATATCTTTGCGCGTTTTAAAGATTAATCAATTCTAATTCGAGATTCGTGCTCAGCGAGGGTCTAAATGACCAGAATCATTATATTCGGGTGATTTTGTTAATTATGCATTCTCCGCAGCCTATTGGTGGGGAAGGGTTCGGTCCAGGACAGATTTTGAAAAAGTGCAAAAATGGACAAATTGACCCCCCTATAACTTTTGAAAATGACTATATATCTGCTGTTCCGCTGTCACACTATAGTTTAGAATCCCAAATTTAGTGGATTTGCATAATTCCAAGTCACCTCAAGAATTTCCTTCAACCTCTTTTAATGACCTCAAAAGTCTAAAATGAAGAGTCAAGGGTTATATAAGCAAGATTTATAAAATAGCTCACTTTGATCATATCTTTGCGCGTTTTAAAGATAAATCAATTCAAATTCGAGATTCGTGCTCAGCGAGGTCTAATTGACCAAAATTATTATATTCTGGTGATTTTATTAATTATGCATTCTCCGCAGCATGTTGGTGGGGAAGGGTTCGGTCCAGGACAGATTTTGAAAAATGGCAAAAATGGACAAATTGACCCCCCCCTATAACTTTTGAAAATGACTATATATCTGCTGTTCCGCTGTCACACTATAGTTTAGAATCCCAAATTTAGTGGATTTGCATAATTCCAAGTCACCTCAAGAATTTCCTTCAACCTCTTTTAATGACCTCAAAAGTCTAAAAATGAAGAGTCAAGGGTTATATAAGCAAGAATTAAAAAATAGCTCACTTTACTCATTTCTTTGCGCGTTTTAAAGATGAATCAATTCTAATTCGAGATTCGTGCTCAGCAGGGTCTAAATGACCAGAATCATTATATTCGGGTGATTTTGTTAATTATGCATTCTCCGCAGCCTATTGGTGGGGAAGGGTTCGGTCCAGGACAGATTTTGAAAAAGTGCAAAAATGGACAAATTGACCCCCCTATAACTTTTGAAAATGACTATATATCTGCTTTTCCGCTGTCACACTATTGTTCAGATTCCCAAATTTAGTGGATTTGCTAAATTCCAAGTCACCTCATGAATTTCCTTCAACCTCTTTTAATGACCTCAAAAGTTTAAAAATGAAGAGTCAAGGGTTATTTATCTAAGCAAGAATTAAAAATAGCTCACTTTGCTCATATCTTTGCACGTTTTAAAGATAAATCAATTCTAATTCTAGATTCGTGCTCAGCGAGGTCTAAATGACCAGAATCATTATATTCGGGTGATTTTGTTAATTATGCATTCTCCGCAGCCTGTTGGTGGGGAAGGGTTCGGTCCAGGACAGATTTTGAAAAATGGCAAAAATGGACAAATTGACCCCCCTATAACTTTTGCAAATGACTATATATCTGCTGTTCCGCTGTCACACTATTCTTCAGAAGCCCAAATTTAGTGGATTTGCTTAATTCCAAGTCACCTCATGAATTTCCTTCAACCTCTTTTAATGACCTCAAAAGTCTAAAATGAAGAGTCAAGGGTTATATAAGCAAGATTTATAAAATAGCTCACTTTGATCATATCTTTGCGCGTTTTAAAGATAAATCAATTCAAATTCGAGATTCGTGCTCAGCGAGGTCTAATTGACCAAAATTATTATATTCTGGTGATTTTATTAATTATGCATTCTCCGCAGCATGTTGGTGGGGAAGGGTTCGGTCCAGGACAGATTTTGAAAAATGGCAAAAATGGACAAATTGACCCCCCCCTATAACTTTTGAAAATGAACTATATATCTGCTGTTCCGCTGTCACACTATTCTTCAGAAGCCCAAATTTAGTGGATTTGCTTAATTCCAAGTCACCTCATGAATTTCCTTCAACCTCTTTTAATGACCTCAAAAGTCTAAAATGAAGAGTCAAGGGTTATATAAGCAAGATTTATAAAATAGCTCACTTTGATCATATCTTTGCGCGTTTTAAAGATAAATCAATTCAAATTCGAGATTCGTGCTCAGCGAGGTCTAATTGACCAAAATTATTATATTCTGGTGATTTTATTAATTATGCATTCTCCGCAGCATGTTGGTGGGGAAGGGTTCGGTCCAGGACAGATTTTGAAAAATGGCAAAAATGGACAAATTGACCCCCCCCTATAACTTTTGAAAATGACTAATATCTGGTGTTCCAGTGTCACCTATTGTTCAGAAGCCCAAATTTAGTGGATTTGCTTAATTCCAAGTCACCTCATGAATTTCCTTCAACCTCTTTTAATGACCTCAAAAGTCTAAATATGAAGAGTCAAGGGTTATATAAGCAAGAATTATAAAATAGCTCACTTTGCTCATATCTTTGCGCGTTTTAAAGATTAATCAATTCTAATTCGAGATTCGTGCTCATCGAAGTCTAATTGACCCGAATTTTTATATTCGGGTGTTTTTGTTAATTATGCATTCTCCGCAGCCTGTTGGTGGGGAAGGGTTCGGTCCAGGAAAGATTTTGAAAAAGTGCAAAAATGGACAAATTGACCCCTTATAACTTTTGAAAATGACTATATATCTTCATTTCCGATGTCACACTATTGTTCAGAAGCCCAAATTTAGTGGATTTGCTTAATTCCAAGTCACCTCATGAATTTCCTTCAACCTCTTTTAATGACCTCAAAAGTCTAAAATGAAGAGTCAAGGGTTATATAAGCAAGATTTATAAAATAGCTCACTTTGATCATATCTTTGCGCGTTTTAAAGATAAATCAATTCAAATTCGAGATTCGTGCTCAGCGAGGTCTAATTGACCAAAATTATTATATTCTGGTGATTTTATTAATTATGCATTCTCCGCAGCATGTTGGTGGGGAAGGGTTCGGTCCAGGACAGATTTTGAAAAATGGCAAAAATGGACAAATTGACCCCCCCCTATAACTTTTGAAAATGACTATATATCTGCTGTTCCGCTGTCACACTATAGTTTAGAATCCCAAATTTAGTGGATTTGCATAATTCCAAGTCACCTCAAGAATTTCCTTCAACCTCTTTTAATGACCTCAAAAGTCTAAAAATGAAGAGTCAAGGGTTATACAAGCAAGAATTATAAAATAGCTCACTTTGCTCATATCTTTCGCGTTTTAAAGATAAATCAATTCTAATTCGAGATTCGTGCTCAGCGAGGTCTAAATGACCAGAATCATTATATTCGGGTGATTTTGTTAATTATGCATTCTCCGCAGCCTGTTGGTGGGGAAGGGTTCGGTCCAGGACAGATTTTGAAAAATGGCAAAAATGGACAAATTGACCCCCCTATAACTTTTGCAAATGACTATATATCTGCTGTTCCGCTGTCACACTATTCTTCAGAAGCCCAAATTTAGTGGATTTGCTTAATTCCAAGTCACCTCATGAATTTCCTTCAACCTCTTTTAATGACCTCAAAAGTTTAAAAATGAAGAGTCAAGGGTTATTTATCTAAGCAAGAATTAAAAATAGCTCACTTTGCTCATATCTTTGCACGTTTTAAAGATAAATCAATTCTAATTCTAGATTCGTGCTCAGCGAGGTCTAAATGACAGAATCATTATATTCGGGTGATTTTGTTAATTATGCATTCTCCGCAGCCTGTTGGTGGGGAAGGGTTCGGTCCAGGACAGATTTTGAAAAATGGCAAAAATGGACAAATTGACCCCCTATAACTTTTGAAAATGACTATATATCTGCTGTTCCGCTGTCACACTATAGTTTAGAATCCCAAATTTAGTGGATTTGCATAATTCCAAGTCACCTCAAGAATTTCCTTCAACCTCTTTTAATGACCTCAAAAGTCTAAAAATGAAGAGTCAAGGGTTATACAAGCAAGAATTATAAAATAGCTCACTTTGCTCATATCTTTCGCGTTTTAAAGATAAATCAATTCTAATTCGAGATTCGTGCTCATCGAAGTCTAATTGACCCGAATTTTTATATTCGGGTGTTTTTGTTAATTATGCATTCTCCACAACCTGTTGGTGGGGAGGGTTCGGTCAAGGACAGATTTTGAAAAAGGTCTATTATATAGGATAAATTGACTCCCCTATAACTTTTGAAAATGACTATATATCTGCTGTTCCGCTGTCACACTATAGTTTAGAATCCCAAATTTAGTGGATTTGCATAATTCCAAGTCACCTCAAGAATTTCCTTCAACCTCTTTTAATGACCTCAAAAGTCTAAAAATGAAGAGTCAAGGGTTATACAAGCAAGAATTATAAAATAGCTCACTTTGCTCATATCTTTCGCGTTTTAAAGATAAATCAATTCTAAATTCGAGATTCGTGCTCATCGAAGTCTAATTGACCAGAATCTTTATATTCGGGTGTTTTTGTTAATTATGCATTCTCCGCAGCCTGTTGGTGGGGAAGGGTTCGGTCCATGACAGATTTATAAAAATGGCAAAAATGGACAAATTGACCCCCCTTTAACTTTTGAAAATGACTATATATCTTCTTTTCTGCTATAACATTATTATTCAGAATCCCAAATTTAGTTGATTTGCTTAATTCCAAGTCACCTCATGAATTTCCTTCAATCTCTTTTAATGACCTCAAAAGTCTAAAAATGAAGAGTCAAGGGTTATATAAGCAAGAATTAAAAAATAGCTCACTTTACTCATTTCTTTGCGCGTTTTAAAGATGAATCAATTCTAATTCGAGATTCGTGCTCAGCAGGGTCTAAATGACCAGAATCATTATATTCGGGTGATTTTGTTAATTATGCATTCTCCGCAGCCTATTGGTGGGGAAGGGTTCGGTCCAGGACAGATTTTGAAAAAGTGCAAAAATGGACAAATTGACCCCCCTATAACTTTTGAAAATGACTATATATCTGCTGTTCCGCTGTCACACTATAGTTTAGAATCCCAAATTTAGTGGATTTGCATAATTCCAAGTCACCTCAAGAATTTCCTTCAACCTCTTTTAATGACCTCAAAAGTCTAAAAATGAAGAGTCAAGGGTTATACAAGCAAGAATTATAAAATAGCTCACTTTGCTCATATCTTTCGCGTTTTAAAGATAAATCAATTCTAATTCGAGATTCGTGCTCATCGAAGTCTAATTGACCAGAATCATTATATTCGGGTGATTTTGTTAATTATGCATTCTCCGCAGCCTGTTGGTGGGGAAGGGTTCGGTCCAGGACAGATTTTGAAAAATGGCAAAAATGGACAAATTGACCCCCCTATAACTTTTGCAAATGACTATATATCTGCTGTTCCGCTGTCACACTATTCTTCAGAAGCCCAAATTTAGTGGATTTGCTTAATTCCAAGTCACCTCATGAATTTCCTTGAACCTCTTTTAATGATCTCAAAAGTCCAAAAATGAAAAGTCAAGTGTTATACAAGCAAGAATTATAAAATAGCTCACTTTGCTCATATCTTTGCGCGTTTTAAAGATTAATCAATTCTAATTCGAGATTCGTGCTCAGCGAAGTCTAAATGACCAGAATCATTATATTCGGGTGATTTTGTTAATTATGCATTCTCCGCAGCCTGTTGGTGGGGAAGGGTTCGGTCCAGGACAGATTTTGAAAAATGGCAAAAATGGACAAATTGACCCCCCTATAACTTTTGCAAATGACTATATATCTGCTGTTCCGCTGTCACACTATTCTTCAGAAGCCCAAATTTAGTGGATTTGCTTAATTCCAAGTCACCTCATGAATTTCCTTGAACCTCTTTTAATGACCTCAAAAGTCCAAAAATGAAGAGTCAAGGGTTATATAAGCAAGAATTATAAAATAGATCACTTTGCTCATATCTTTGCGCGTTATAAAGATTAATCAATTCTAATTCCAGATTCGTGCTCAGCGAAGTCTAAATGACCCGAATTTTTATATTCGGGTGTTTTTGTTAATTATGCATTCTCCGCAGCCTGTTGGTGGGGAAGGGTTCGGTCCAGGACAGATTTTGAAAAATGGCAAAAATGGACAAATTGACCCCCCTATAACTTTTGCAAATGACTATATATCTGCTGTTCCGCTGTCACACTATTCTTCAGAAGCCCAAATTTAGTGGATTTGCTTAATTCCAAGTCACCTCATGAATTTCCTTCAACCTCTTTTAATGACCTCAAAAGTTTAAAAATGAAGAGTCAAGGGTTATTTATCTAAGCAAGAATTAAAAATAGCTCACTTTGCTCATATCTTTGCACGTTTTAAAGATAAATCAATTCTAATTCTAGATTCGTGCTCAGCGAGGTCTAAATGACCAGAATCATTATATTCGGGTGATTTTGTTAATTATGCATTCTCCGCAGCCTGTTGGTGGGGAAGGGTTCGGTCCAGGACAGATTTTGAAAAATGGCAAAAATGGACAAATTGACCCCCCTATAACTTTTGCAAATGACTATATATCTGCTGTTCCGCTGTCACACTATTCTTCAGAAGCCCAAATTTAGTGGATTTGCTTAATTCCAAGTCACCTCATGAATTTCCTTCAACCTCTTTTAATGACCTCAAAAGTTTAAAAATGAAGAGTCAAGGGTTATTTATATAAGCAAGAATTAAAAAATAGCTCACTTTACTCATTTCTTTGCGCGTTTTAAAGATGAATCAATTCTAATTCGAGATTCGTGCTCAGCAGGGTCTAAATGACCAGAATCATTATATTCGGGTGATTTTGTTAATTATGCATTCTCCGCAGCCTATTGGTGGGGAAGGGTTCGGTCCAGGACAGATTTAGAAAAAGGGCAAAAATGGACAAATTGACCCCCCTATAACTTTTGAAAATGACTATATATCTGCTGTTCCGCTATAACACTATTATTCAGAAGCCCAAATTTAGTGGATTTGCTTAATTCCAAGTCACCTCATGAATTTCCTTCAACCTCTTTTAATGACCTCAAAAGTCTAAAATGAAGAGTCAAGGGTTATATAAGCAAGAATTAAAAAATAGCTCACTTTAATCATATCTTTGCGCGTTTTAAAGATAAATCAATTCAAATTCGAGATTCGTGCTCAGCAAGGTCTAAATGACCAAAATCATTATATTCGGGTGATTTTATTAATTATGCATTCTCCGCAGCATATTGGTGGGGAAGGGTTCGGTCCAGGACAGATTTTGAAAAAGGGCAAAAATGGACAAATTGACCCCCCTATAACTTTTGAAAATGACTATATATCTTCTGTTCCGCTATAACACTATTATTCAGAAGCCCAAATTTAGTGGATTTGCTTAATTCCAAGTCACCTCATGAATTTCCTTCAACCTCTTTTAATGACCTCAAAAGTCTAAAATGAAGAGTCAAGGGTTATATAAGCAAGAATTAAAAAATAGCTCACTTTAATCATATCTTTGCGCGTTTTAAAGATAAATCAATTCAAATTCGAGATTCGTGCTCAGCAAGGTCTAAATGACCAAAATCATTATATTCGGGTGATTTTATTAATTATGCATTCTCCGCAGCATATTGGTGGGGAAGGGTTCGGTCCAGGACAGATTTTGAAAAAGGGCAAAAATGGACAAATTGACCCCCCTATAACTTTTGAAAATGACTATATATCTGCAGTTCCGATGTCACACTATTCTTCAGAAGCCCAAATTTAGTGGATTTGCTTAATTCCAAGTCACCTCATGAATTTCCTTCAACCTCTTTTAATGACCTCAAAAGTCTAAAATGAAGAGTCAAGGGTTATATAAGCAAGATTTATAAAATAGCTCACTTTGATCATATCTTTGCGCGTTTTAAAGATAAATCAATTCAAATTCGAGATTCGTGCTCAGCGAGGTCTAATTGACCAAAATTATTATATTCTGGTGATTTTATTAATTATGCATTCTCCGCAGCATGTTGGTGGGGAAGGGTTCGGTCCAGGACAGATTTTGAAAAATGGCAAAAATGGACAAATTGACCCCCCCCTATAACTTTTGAAAATGACTATATATCTTCATTTCCGATATAACACTATTATTCAGAAGCCCAAATTTAGTGGATTTGCTTAATTCCAAGTCACCTCATGAATTTCCTTCAACCTCTTTTAATGACCTCAAAAGTCTAAAATGAAGAGTCAAGGGTTATATAAGCAAGAATTAAAAAATAGCTCACTTTAATCATATCTTTGCGCGTTTTAAAGATAAATCAATTCAAATTCGAGATTCGTGCTCAGCAAGGTCTAAATGACCAAAATCATTATATTCGGGTGATTTTATTAATTATGCATTCTCCGCAGCATATTGGTGGGGAAGGGTTCGGTCCAGGACAGATTTTGAAAAAGGGCAAAAATGGACAAATTGACCCCCCTATAACTTTTGAAAATGACTATAATCTGCAGTTCCGCTGTCACACTATAGTTCAGAAGCCCAAATTTAGTGGATTTGCATAATTCCAAGTCACCTCATGAATTTCCTTCAACCTCTTTTAATGACCTCAAAAGTCTAAAAATGAAGAGTCAAGGGTTATATAAGCAAGAATTAAAAAATAGCTCACTTTACTCATTTCTTTGCGCGTTTTAAAGATAAATCAATTCTAATTCGAGATTCGTGCTCAGCGAGGTCTAAATGACCAGAATCATTATATTCGGGTGATTTTGTTAATTATGCATTCTCCGCAGCCTGTTGGTGGGGAAGGGTTCGGTCCAGGACAGATTTTGAAAAATGGCAAAAATGGACAAATTGACCCCCCTATAACTTTTGAAAATGACTATATATCTGCTGTTCCGCTGTCACACTATTGTTCAGAAGCCCAAATTTAGTGGATTTGCTTAATTCCAAGTCACCTCATGAATTTCCTTCAACCTCTTTTAATGACCTCAAAAGTCTAAAATGAAGAGTCAAGGGTTATATAAGCAAGAATTAAAAAATAGCTCACTTTAATCATATCTTTGCGCGTTTTAAAGATAAATCAATTCAAATTCGAGATTCGTGCTCAGCAAGGTCTAAATGACCAAAATCATTATATTCGGGTGATTTTATTAATTATGCATTCTCCGCAGCATATTGGTGGGGAAGGGTTCGGTCCAGGACAGATTTTGAAAAAGGGCAAAAATGGACAAATTGACCCCCCTATAACTTTTGAAAATGACTATATATCTGCTGTTCCGCTATAACACTATAATTCAGAAGCCCAAATTTAGTGGATTTGCATAATTCCAAGTCACCTCATGAATTTCCTTCAAACTCTTTTAATGACCTCAAAAGTCTAAAAATGAAGAGTCAAGGTTATATAAGCAAGAATTAAAAAATAGCTCACTTTACTCATTTCTTTGCGCGTTTTAAAGATGAATCAATTCTAATTCGAGATTCGTGCTCAGCAGGGTCTAAATGACCAGAATCATTATATTCGGGTGATTTTGTTAATTATGCATTCTCCGCAGCCTATTGGTGGGGAAGGGTTCGGTCCAGGACAGATTTTGAAAAAGTGCAAAAATGGACAAATTGACCCCCCTATAACTTTTGAAAATGACTATATATCTGCTGTTCCGCTGTAACACTATAGTTCAGAATCCCAAATTTAGTGGATTTGCATAATTCCAAGTCACCTCAAGAATTTCCTTCAACCTCTTTTAATGACCTCAAAAGTCTAAAAATGAAGAGTCAAGGGTTATACAAGCAAGAATTAAAAATAGCTCACTTTGCTCATATCTTTCACGTTTTAAAGATAAATCAATTCTAATTCTAGATTCGTGCTCAGCGAGGTCTAAATGACCAGAATCATTATATTCGGGTGATTTTGTTAATTATGCATTCTCCGCAGCCTGTTGGTGGGGAAGGGTTCGGTCCAGGACAGATTTTGAAAAATGGCAAAAATGGACAAATTGACCCCCCTATAACTTTTGAAAATGACTATATATCTGCTGTTCCGCTGTCACACTATACTTCAGAAGCCCAAATTTAGTGGATTTGCATAATTCCAAGTCACCTCAAGAATTTCCTTCAACCTCTTTTAATGACCTCAAAAGTCTAAAAATGAAGAGTCAAGGGTTATACAAGCAAGAATTAAAAATAGCTCACTTTGCTCATATCTTTCACGTTTTAAAGATAAATCAATTCTAATTCGAGATTCGTGCTCAGCGAGGTCTAAATGACCAGAATCATTATATTCGGGTGATTTTGTTAATTATGCATTCTCCGCAGCCTGTTGGTGGGGAAGGGTTCGGTCCAGGACAGATTTTGAAAAATGGCAAAAATGGACAAATTGACCCCCCTATAACTTTTGCAAATGACTATATATCTGCTGTTCCGCTGTCACACTATTCTTCAGAAGCCCAAATTTAGTGGATTTGCTTAATTCCAAGTCACCTCATGAAATTCATTGAACCTCTTTTAATGACCTCAAAAGTCCAAAAATGAAGAGTCAAGGGTTATATAAGCAAGAATTATAAAATAGATCACTTTACTCATATCTTTGCGCGTTATAAAGATAAATCAATTCTAATTCCAGATTCGTGCTCAGCGAAGTCTAAATGACCAGAATCATTATATTCGGGTGATTTTGTTAATTATGCATTCTCCGCAGCCTGTTGGTGGGGAAGGGTTCGTCCAGGACAGATTTTGAAAAATGGCAAAAATGGACAAATTGACCCCCCTATAACTTTTGCAAATGACTATATATCTGCTGTTCCGCTGTCACACTATTCTTCAGAAGCCCAAATTTAGTGGATTTGCTTAATTCCAAGTCACCTCATGAATTTCCTTCAACCTCTTTTAATGACCTCAAAAGTCTAAAATGAAGAGTCAAGGGTTATATAAGCAAGAATTAAAAAATAGCTCACTTTAATCATATCTTTGCGCGTTTTAAAGATAAATCAATTCAAATTCGAGATTCGTGCTCAGCAAGGTCTAAATGACCAAAATCATTATATTCGGGTGATTTTATTAATTATGCATTCTCCGCAGCATATTGGTGGGGAAGGGTTCGGTCCAGGACAGATTTTGAAAAAGGGCAAAAATGGACAAATTGACCCCCCTATAACTTTTGAAAATGACTATATATCTTCATTTCCGCTGTCACACTATTGTTCAGAGGCCCAAATTTAGTGGATTTGCTTAATTCCAAGTCACCTCATGAAATTCATTCAACCTCTTTTAATGACCTCAAAAGTCTAAAAATGAAGAGTCAAGGGTTATATAAGCAAGAATTAAAAAATAGCTCACTTTACTCATTTCTTTGCGCGTTTTAAAGATGAATCAATTCTAATTCGAGATTCGTGCTCAGCAGGGTCTAAATGACCAGAATCATTATATTCGGGTGATTTTGTTAATTATGCATTCTCCGCAGCCTATTGGTGGGGAAGGGTTCGGTCCAGGACAGATTTTGAAAAAGTGCAAAAATGGACAAATTGACCCCCCTATAACTTTTGAAAATGACTATATATCTGCAGTTCCGCTGTCACACTATTCTTCAGAAGCCAAATTTAGTGGATTTGCTTAATTCCAAGTCACCTCATGAATTTCCTTCAACCTCTTTTAATGACCTCAAAAGTCTAAAATGAAGAGTCAAGGGTTATATAAGCAAGAATTAAAAAATAGCTCACTTTAATCATATCTTTGCGCGTTTTAAAGATAAATCAATTCAAATTCGAGATTCGTGCTCAGCAAGGTCTAAATGACCAAAATCATTATATTCGGGTGATTTTATTAATTATGCATTCTCCGCAGCATATTGGTGGGGAAGGGTTCGGTCCAGGACAGATTTTGAAAAAGGGCAAAAATGGACAAATTGACCCCCCTATAACTTTTGAAAATGACTATATATCTGCTGTTCCGTCTGTCACACTATTGTTCAGAAGCCCAAATTTAGTGGATTTGCTTAATTCCAAGTCACCTCATGAATTTCCTTCAACCTCTTTTAATGACCTCAAAAGTCTAAATATGAAGAGTCAAGGGTTATATAAGCAAGAATTAAAAAATAGCTCACTTTACTCATTTCTTTGCGCGTTTTAAAGATAAATCAATTCTAATTCGAGATTCGTGCTCAGCGAGGTCTAAATGACCAGAATCATTATATTCGGGTTATTTTGTTAATTATGCATTCTCCGCAGCCTGTTGGTGGGGAAGGGTTCGGTCCAGGACAGATTTTGAAAAAGTGCAAAAATGGACAAATTGACCCCCCTATAACTTTTGAAAATGACTATATATCTGCTGTTCCGCTGTCACACTATAGTTTAGAATCCCAAATTTAGTGGATTTGCATAATTCCAAGTCACCTCAAGAATTTCCTTCAACCTCTTTTAATGACCTCAAAAGTCTAAAAATGAAGAGTCAAGGGTTATACAAGCAAGAATTATAAAATAGCTCACTTTGCTCATATCTTTCGCGTTTTAAAGATAAATCAATTCTAATTCGAGATTCGTGCTCAGCGAGGTCTAAATGACCAGAATCATTATATTCGGGTGATTTTGTTAATTATGCATTCTCCGCAGCCTGTTGGTGGGGAAGGGTTCGGTCCAGGACAGATTTTGAAAAATGGCAAAAATGGACAAATTGACCCCCCTATAACTTTTGCAAATGACTATATATCTGCTGTTCCGCTGTCACACTATTCTTCAGAAGCCCAAATTTAGTGGATTTGCTTAATTCCAAGTCACCTCATGAATTTCCTTGAACCTCTTTTAATGACCTCAAAAGTCCAAAAATGAAGAGTCAAGGGTTATATAAGCAAGAATTATAAAATAGATCACTTTGCTCATATCTTTGCGCGTTATAAAGATTAATCAATTCTAATTCCAGATTCGTGCTCAGCGAAGTCTAAATGACCCGAATTTTTATATTCGGGTGTTTTTGTTAATTATGCATTCTCCGCAGCCTGTTGGTGGGGAAGGGTTCGGTCCAGGACAGATTTTGAAAAATGGCAAAAATGGACAAATTGACCCCCCTATAACTTTTGCAAATGACTATATATCTGCTGTTCCGCTGTCACACTATTCTTCAGAAGCCCAAATTTAGTGGATTTGCTTAATTCCAAGTCACCTCATGAATTTCCTTCAACCTCTTTTAATGACCTCAAAAGTCTAAATATGAAGAGTCAAGGGTTATATAAGCAAGAATTAAAAAATAGCTCACTTTACTCATTTCTTTGCGCGTTTTAAAGATGAATCAATTCTAATTCGAGATTCGTGCTCAGCAGGGTCTAAATGACCAGAATCATTATATTCGGGTGATTTTGTTAATTATGCATTCTCCGCAGCCTATTGGTGGGGAAGGGTTCGGTCCAGGACAGATTTTGAAAAAGTGCAAAAATGGACAAATTGACCCCCCTATAACTTTTGAAAATGACTATATATCTGCTGTTCCGCTGTCACACTATAGTTCAGAAGCCCAAATTTAGTGGATTTGCATAATTCCAAGTCACCTCATGAATTTCCTTCAAACTCTTTTAATGACCTCAAAAGTCTAAAAATGAAGAGTCAAGGGTTATATAAGCAAGAATTAAAAAATAGCTCACTTTACTCATTTCTTTGCGCGTTTTAAAGATGAATCAATTCTAATTCGAGATTCGTGCTCAGCAGGGTCTAAATGACCAGAATCATTATATTCGGGTGATTTTGTTAATTATGCATTCTCCGCAGCCTATTGGTGGGGAAGGGTTCGGTCCAGGACAGATTTTGAAAAAGTGCAAAAATGGACAAATTGACCCCCCTATAACTTTTGAAAATGACTATATATCTGCTTTTCTGCTATAACATTATTATTCAGAATCCCAAATTTAGTTGATTTGCTTAATTCCAAGTCACCTCATGAATTTCCTTCAATCTCTTTTAATGACCTCAAAAGTCTAAAAATGAAGAGTCAAGGGTTATATAAGCAAGAATTAAAAAATAGCTCACTTTACTCATTTCTTTGCGCGTTTTAAAGATGAATCAATTCTAATTCGAGATTCGTGCTCAGCAGGGTCTAAATGACCAGAATCATTATATTCGGGTGATTTTGTTAATTATGCATTCTCCGCAGCCTATTGGTGGGGAAGGGTTCGGTCCAGGACAGATTTTGAAAAAGTGCAAAAATGGACAAATTGACCCCCCTATAACTTTTGAAAATGACTATATATCTGCGTTCCGCTGTCACACTATAGTTCAGAAGCCCAAATTTAGTGGATTTGCATAATTCCAAGTCACCTCATGAATTTCCTTCAAACTCTTTTAATGACCTCAAAAGTCTAAAAATGAAGAGTCAAGGGTTATATAAGCAAGAATTAAAAAATAGCTCACTTTACTCATTTCTTTGCGCGTTTTAAAGATGAATCAATTCTAATTCGAGATTCGTGCTCAGCAGGGTCTAAATGACCAGAATCATTATATTCGGGTGATTTTGTTAATTATGCATTCTCCGCAGCCTATTGGTGGGGAAGGGTTCGGTCCAGGACAGATTTTGAAAAAGTGCAAAAATGGACAAATTGACCCCCCTATAACTTTTGAAAATGACTATATATCTGCTATTTCCGCTGTCACACTATTGTTCAGAAGCCCAAATTTAGTGGATTTGCTTAATTCCAAGTCACCTCATGAATTTCCTTCAACCTCTTTTAATGACCTCAAAAGTCTAAATATGAAGAGTCAAGGGTTATATAAGCAAGAATTAAAAAATAGCTCACTTTACTCATTTCTTTGCGCGTTTTAAAGATGAATCAATTCTAATTCGAGATTCGTGCTCAGCAGGGTCTAAATGACCAGAATCATTATATTCGGGTGATTTTGTTAATTATGCATTCTCCGCAGCCTATTGGTGGGGAAGGGTTCGGTCCAGGACAGATTTTGAAAAAGTGCAAAAATGGACAAATTGACCCCCCTATAACTTTTGAAAATGACTATATATTATCTGCTGTTCCGCTGTCACACTATTGTTCAGATTCCCAAATTTAGTGGATTTGCGTAATTCCAAGTCACCTCATGAATTTCCTTCAACCTCTTTTAATGACCTCAAAAGTCTAAAAATGAAGAGTCAAGGGTTATACAAGCAAGAATTATAAAATA
>ARYC01002709.1:0-10048 GCA_000711775.1 Oxytricha trifallax
GTTTGTTGTAGGGAATGAGTGTTTTCGGCTTAATTATTCTATCTTGATTTTTTTTAATTTATTAAGAATTCTTAGGATCAAAAGACTGGAGGTGTTTTTATTTTACTTTTGAAGCAGCACAATCAAGTTTAATTGCTAGGCATTCTAGAAACAATGTATCTTAGGATATATCTTAATTTCAAAGTAGAGATATTAACTAATTAGCTTTCTCCCTTGATCTTGTTGGTTTAAACACTTAAGATTATGTTTATTTTTGCAATTTTGGATTAAAAACATCTCAGTCCAGATTGATTTTTGGAATTTTGCGACTTTTGGACTCAATTTTAAATTTAAATTGGGATGAGTTCTTGAAAAAACTTCGTTCATTCACATTGATTTACGGATATTTACTGTTTGCTCTCTGGAAGTTTTCTCATATCATTAACTAACAAGTCCAATGGATTTATTAGCTAATGTAAATCATTAAAGTTGCGTCAACAACTCCATGTTAAAGGATAGTCATATATTATATAGATGCAGCTCGATATAAATTTTCTTGACATCAATTGTAATGATTCAAGTGTTGTAGAAATCACAATATTTCTGCAAAAGAAGTACTACTTTTTTTAGATTAAAAGAAAGTTGTTACTATCTTTTTATCATAACTAATTCAATGCTAAATCCATTGACAGTCATTAGTTTGAGATGGCAGTTTACTACAAAATTGATTGTGTTTAAGAACTTCATAGGAGGCTTTAATGTTAGGGCAGTAGAGTTATTTGAGCTCTCTAATGATTTCGCTTTAACCAAAGCTTGGATTGCTTCCATAAAATTTTAAAGGTATTCTCTGGCATAATTAATATCTTAGCTGAGGATGCTAATACCTGTAATTTAACTTTCACCATCTAAACATGGTATTTCGCCATCGCCAATTTCTCTCTATTATCCCTCCGATACCTGCGATCCCTCCGATACCTCCGATACCTGCAATACCTGCGATCCCCGATACCTCCGATACCTGCAATACCTGCGATACCTCCGATACCTGCGATACCTCCGATACCTTCGATACCACCGATACCTCCGGAACTCTACTATTTTTCAAAATGAAGAGCAAGTTTATTGCACAGAATCTTAACTAGAATGTATCGGCAATCTTAGCTTTCCCAACAAAAAATTTGATAATTATCTCTAGGATTTAAGTTCCCTTTTAAAACACATTGCCGACTAAATTTCGTTGACATTACATTTGTGTTTCTGAGATTTTTCATGAGAATTAAGTCAAACTTTCCTAAACGTAATGAAAAGTATTGATGAACCGGATGCCGTGAACAGTGAAAAAGTTTAATATCTTCATTGAAAATCTCTTTGCCATTTACTCTGGAATATACCTCTTCAACATCTAAGGAACTTTCGTAAGTATACCAATTATTTATGATAGCCTTTTAAACAAAAGTCCTAAGGGACAATAAGCTACAACTTGATATCACATTCCTTATTATTTTCACAACACAATTAATAAGGGAGTGAATTCTTTTGACAATAATTTTAGTGATTACTTCAATCTAAGCTTGAGCTAATCTGCAATTTCAAGAAGGTTTTTTTCTCATTGCAACCAACTTTCGATTTTGGATCAAACTTTGCTGCATAGATAATCGAAAACGAATGGAAATCTGCTATAGAATAGCTTTTCACACCAATCGTAATTCTTTTCCATAATTATTTAAGTAAGCTCTTTTAACTGTTTATGAATCAAATTTTCTCTTTAATTTATTTATTATAAGTCTTGGCTCCAGATTTCATCTATGGCTTGCAGAGTTTTTTTATAAGTTACCTTTTTTAATGAATGCGAATAATTTCTCAATTGGAGCAAGATCAAATTAGTAAGGGCCCAAAAAAAAGGTTGATACTTTCAGCATACTTAGTTTTTCCCTAAGATAGCTGCTTCTATGATAAGAGGCATTGTCAAGCATGAGTACATGGTTATCACGCCAACTAGGATTATGCTTTTCAAGTACACTTATCAGTTAAAGAATAAAGTAGTAAACTCCAATACTATTGTTTTTTCCTTTAAAGAGTTAGAAGTAAACTCTTGGTCAATCAAAAGAAAAGGGCTCGCAATGAGCCCTATCTGGTTCGTAAAACGCTAGAATCCATGCCGGCAGACAATATTCACCTAGGAATTCTCAGGCAGCCCCACTTTTCATTTAATCTGCTGAACTGAACTGAACTTTCATCTATGTTTATAAGTACTTTACCCTCACTAAGAAGTCGTACATAATGAATTGCAGCTAGAGCCCTTTGTTTGATGCTATCGCATGCAATTGACCTCTAGCTAATATAAGATACCTTTTTTGGTAGCATATTCAGAGCTTTTCTTAAAAATTTCCTAATTTACTGAGTAGAAACACTAACTCCTGTTTATGTTTAGAGATAGGTCTGCACTACTGATGGTTTGATCAACTAGTTGTTTTGTTTGATAAATTTCAAAATAAATTTTTGGGCTTATTGCTCAATCCAAACATTTTTTTTAATAAGGAGATTAGATTAACTCATTCTTAAGTTGGCTTAGATTTTTGATAGTCCTTACCTAGTGAGTTGACAATGAATATTACTTCTTTAGAGCATTAAGTGTGAGACTGTTACTTTACAGAAATAAACTAGCTTTTTCCACATTAGACCATTTTGAAAACTTTTATTTCATCTTTCTCCACTTGATTGGAAAAAACTTCTTAAATTCATCAGTATCTCATAGGCTTGACTGTTCATTTATGAAATCATTTTGCCGTCGCTTTTAATAAATCGTTTAATTAAAGAAGAAATTTTGATGTTAAGGCCATTCCCTGCTATTATAATAAATTCTTAAATCTAAGCCACAGCTGGAAATTTCTTCCAGAGATCACCAATACCATTAGTTATTTCTTCAAGAATATCCTGACTCAAAGTCTGGTTATCACTCAGGTTCGATGTTGATTCTTAAATCTCAGATCTAGGGTCGTATACCTGAAAGCTGCATTTTTTCGTTTTAACAATGTCTAACTAACCCATCTCAAGGAAGTTTAAAATTTGAGAATCAAGATTTAAGCAGCTTAATTCCTCCAGCTCATTATCATAGAAATCAATAAAAGAGCAGTATATAAGTTTATAATCGATTGTGACTGGGGGATTTCCATGACTAATATCTAGATCTTCATCAGACTGTCTTAAATTATCATGACCTCCAAGATATGATCGAAGATCACTTTATCTAAGCTTCTCCATATTCAGTAGGATTTAACTTAATAACTAATTAAAAGTTTTAAACATAAAATGATTATTATATAAATAAATAATTTTGTGGAAAAATCATTTCTTTCATGGCAAAGATGATTTCTTTAATCTTTCAAGAATTATATCTGAAACAATATTTCTCCAACATTAAGGTAACTATCTTATAAATTTATTATTAAATAGGGAGACAATCACCATAACAATGAACTCGTTAGTAAATGTTCATTAGCTAAGAGAAAAGATTGGGAACAAGAAAGAGCTCTACGACTTCCTAGTACAAGAATGTGGGGCTTACCTTCCCAAGCTTCAATGCACAAACGTATACTTTCTTCGGTCCATACTCAATGGAGAAAAAGAGGTAAATAATAATTTTTAACAAAAAATTAGCATTTGAAAAGAGCAGATGTGATTGTCGCTGCCGTACCACAGATAGAAGGCTTGACAGTAGAAGACTTCCTAGAATATGCTTCAACAAAGCCATCAATTATGAGTTACCCACCCGATTAGAGCGACTGGCTCCATTCGATAAAAGATGGATATGTGACATATTAATATCACTAGACAAGGATGGGATAAATTAGAAAGTAACTGATGCTAAGAGGAATAGAAGAGCAAAGTAAGATCAAACCTAAGGATTACTAGTTCCAATGAGACCTGAATTTGCCAAGGCTCTTGAAGAATCATTGAGCTTCAGTGGTAAATCATATTTCCTTAACACAAATTATTAGTTCACAAAGGGAGATCTGCCTACTTAATGAAGCCAACAGCATCAAGAAAAAGAAGGGCAAAAGAAATCGAAGAAGTTAAGCAGGAGGAGCAAAATTTGAGGGAAAGCATATAAAGATATCTGGAAGTTAATAAAAGAATGCGAAATGATTTTGACCAGATGAACAATGAGCTTCAGGACCTAGGACAGTATAAGAGCCTAGTCATGCAATTAATGGGAGCTGGGGTCATCGATGAGGATGGTAATCCCTTAGCCAACAGCTAAAATATGAGTTCCAGAATGCTCTGAGATTAAACTTGAGGTTTGATTAATGAATAAACTTAACTTATATTAAAAATTTTCCAAAATAATCAAATTTCAATGCTGATTGTGAATAAGCATTGATCATAAACTCTAATTTTAACTCAAAAAGGAATCATTATGATCAGCGGTTTTCACTGATCAAGAGAATTAATCTGCAACTTGAAACTCTAGGACTCATCTTTCAATATTATGGCTTTGATTGGGAGACCATATTTCAGTGTCAAGCTTGGATTTTTAAGTTTCAGAGTCGCTACTTATCTCAAGTTCATTAGGTTAATCATTATAAGAATTCTCACCCTCTCTCAGCGACCGTTTACCCAGAATCAATTTTTTATCAGATGCTGTTATCCTCTTATGGTTCATGCTCATACTAGCTCTAGGGAACAATCTTGTCTCATCAAAAGAAGGAAACAACGAAGAATCAAAAGGTTTGATCTCAAAATTTTAGAAAATTTGAGTAGGTAGCTCATCTATACTTTAAATGTTTTGCTTTTCCTCCTCGTTTAAGTTAAATAGCCTTCTCACAGAATGCAAAGCTTCAACATTTTATTTCTGCGGCTGTTAATGGTTCTTTGCTTTTTAATCGCAGTGATCTTTTATGGCAATGTCAATAGGAGTCGTTGGAACAGAATATCTTGCCTTTTATTCCTTGTTCGATTAATTAAAATGTTTAGATGTTTCAACCTGATTTTATTTCATTTGTGAATGCGAGTCCATCTATGTTTCAATCTAAACTTAGTTATAATTTTCTTGGGATAAGCCTTGATAAAGCTTAAGAAGTTTAAAGTGGTTTTCGTTGTCTTTCTATTCTTGTTTTAGTCTTACAAGTTATTCTATGGTACTCGTATTTCCTTGGCTGTAGACAGGTGTGCACTATCCTTGTTATCGAGTCTCCCAACCTACCACATTTGATCTTAAACTCTTCGATGAAAAATGTCCGCCATAATCAAGTAAAGCCCACCATTCTTCTCAATTTCTTAAGAAGTTTTAATATCAATACCTCGACCTTATGTCTCAGTTAACATGAAGACGCCATATTTTCCATGCTTATCTCATGTGCAAAGGCCGCTTTCCAAGGTAGCTTCAATTCTACAGCCTCGTTAAAGTTCCCCTGAAACAAAGGATATTTTACTTCTTTAACCAATTCTCAAGCATCTAGTATGAAGAGCCAGCGACAATTATGATAGGGACTAGGCTTGAATGCTTTTGAATAATGCTATCAAGCTTTTTAAAGTAATCTTAAACGCTGCTTACCACTACTTTATCTATCAAGTGCTGCTTCTTATTACCATTAATTGAGCTTATCACTGGAAAATGGATTTCCTCTGCTTTAAAAAATGTCTCTATTATTTACTTTTCTTTCATTCTTAGTCTGGATCCTGTCATAGCTATCAGTTGTTTTGCTTTAAGTGCATGCTTTATAAGGCTTAACATAGAAGATACAGCTCCATCAAATAGAATCCAATCATGCTCATCAATTACAATGGAAGACTAGGTCAGTAGATTTTGAAATTGTGGATCTTCACAAAAAGTTTCAAAATCTTTTTGAGTGAGGTAATACAATCCACTTTTGCTCTCGTACTCGTTTACAATTACTCTTAAGTTGAAATGTTAAATCAGCGTCTCAAATTACCGTTCATCCCTTTGTATAAGATGATCATTCTTGCCTATGATGAAGACAGGACTCTCATGTTTCATAGCTAAATAGATAGCTGAGCAAGTAGCTAGCAAGGTTTTACCATTTCCCATTCCGAGAATGATAAAAAGTCGATCGTTGGAAGACTCAAGAATATAATTTAGGCAAAGCGTTTGCAGAGGAAGTAACTTAAATTAGAGGTATTTTTCAAATTATTTCTAGAAATCAGAGATTTTAAAGGCAGTCTTACAACCTGAGTTTGCAAGTTTTAACACTTATTGATCTTCACCATTCCTCTCCAACAATTGTTTTAGTGCTTACTGCTTTTGCTCTTTTGTAAATTAATTAGCAGACTTGGAAAGAGAGATTATCTAATCGAGGTTTCAAAAGTTTCCAAGCAAAAGATCGTCTATGACCTTATTGCAATCTTCATGCTTTTTTTCTACCATTAGGAAACAAATGTCTTAAGCCATCTTCAAGATGTCTTCCAATTTTCTAACCCATATACTGTTATTCGTGGTAAGTAGCAAAGCGAGCCTCTTTAAAAAGCTAATATACTAGCTTTAATTAAGAAAGTCCCACTAATTGTTGAATATTTCTCTCATCCCCGTGAGAAACCGTTTCAATTAATCTTCGTTTTGAGCTTAACTCAGGGAACTTATAGCAATAATATACTAGACAACTTCGATAGGAACTCCTCTGATGAGGCCCAAACCATGATCCTATTTCATTACTCTTATGAAAGGTTTGTTTAAGATAAACAGAGTATCTGGAAGGAGCCTCACAACTTAGAAATCAACAAACCACTGCTAGAAAAGGCTGGTCATCATTGAGACGACACCAATTTTTTTGTTATTTAAATTGTCCAATTCAACTGAGTACTCTACAAATTCCTAGATTTCGTTCACGAAAATAAAGCTAGCCAAACCCAGAGATGTTAAGATACTGGTCTGGTTGCAAGTAGGCACATCGACGATCTTAACAATTCCTAGTCGATTGTGATAATCTCATTGTTATAAAAGAGTAGAGAAGTGACGAAAAGCCTTGTCTTGACTTGAATTGAATCTCGAATGCTGACACATAGCTCATGGCATATTCGGAAGAGTCCATCTAAAATCAAATTTGAGCAGGAATTCTTATGCCTCAAAAAGTCAATAAGACTTTGGCTGTTTCTGACATGTATAGCCTCCAGGAACTTATACCTATCGTCAGCTGGAAGAAACATAAACTCTCGTAAACAGTTGGCAGTTATTTCTCGTTGTAGAGTTTCTCCAAGATTCTCGGACTAAGAATTTTAGTTCAGATGCTGAAAGTTCTTTAAGTTATTGTTGCCGTTAAAGAAATTTTCACTTGAGGGTAACTCTTTAAGCCTTGTTAAGTACTCAAGTTGACTGAAGCCACCGATGCTCTTGGCTCTATTGGACTGAGAGAACCTTTGCTGCTATCGGTTCAATATGAACTTACTTATGAATCGAGGGATGTCACTAGAACCCAGCAAAGGCTTAAATTCATCCAGCTTGAGAACCTAGCTTATGTTATAATCATGCTCTGGCAGAACCTCCTTGACACGGTCGATCAGTTAAGGATACTAAGCACCTTAATATAGAGAAGGTCTACCCTTTTTTCTACCAAACTATTTTAAGCAAGGTACATTGAAGTCTGCTTCTTTAACTGAGTTCTAATTATTTTCCTCAATGATGCTATCGACAGTCTCATGCTGCATTACAAATGGTTAAGTCAGTACCTATCCATCTTTGGATTCGTGGGTTTACTATTAAGCCATCAAGATTAACCGCTCTTTTTGAAAAGTTTAATAATTGTTTAAGAATTTGAATTTTAAATTCAAGAATACTAATCAAAACTTTTAAATTCTTAATACCAAACTTAATTCAAACTTAAAAATCGTAAATAAATTTTTTGCCTGAAACACCAACTTCAATAAGATAAACTCCAGCTACATGAATAAGGTCAACACTTGTGAAAATTAAATGTGCACTGATTTCTTATATATTGTACGATTGTTTAAATGACCATAAGTATTAATCCAGTATCACAATCTTGAGGGGAAGATCTAATCTTCAGAATGCAATCCCATGGGGTTGGTTAGCCATAGACTCAATATCATAGAAATCGTAAATCCTAATGTCAAGCCCAAAGATCCCTCAAACAATGATCACTATGATCCCTAAAACCATGCTAATATATTGGGGAGGAGATAAATTAGTTAGAAATAAAATTTTAGATAATGGGTACCATCCATTAGAGATGGCAATAATATCTGAGATATAAGTAAGGGCTCATGATGATCTCACTATAATTGAAAATAGATTTACCAAACCTAAAGCTAAAAAAAATAAAAATGAAATCAGTAAGAAGCAAGATAAAATATCTACTGAGCAGAGTTATGCTGATATCGATGGCATTAAATCTGCTTGCCTAGAAACAAAGAAAAAGGCAATGATAGTCTAGTGCAAGTGAGAATAAATAAATGCAGCTTAAATCAAACTACTAGTATTAAGATAAAATCTAGATTAATTATTTTCTTTTACTCTACTCTCAAAAATTCTACATTAAATTTCTACTGTTATAGTTCCATATTTTTAAATTTAAATTGGTACGTACTTAATTAGGAGCAGCTCCTAAAATGCTAGTACTTAATTAGAAGCATTAATTAATGCTAGTACTTAATTAGGAGCACCCTAATTTTAATCATAAAATCATAAAATACATCCAAAAGCAGTACGTACTTAATTAGGTGCACCTCCTAAATCGGTACGTGCTGTAATCAACTTATTATTGATAGTAAAAATGGTTACTTCCTCCCCCATATTTAGAGCTGGATTGTCTCTTAACACCTATATTTCTTCTCTAATACTCTAAAAACTTCCCTTGAAACTTGTAGGCTTGCAAAGCTATCATATAAACTCTCAGTTATAGAGGCAGTTTTATAATTTTAAATTCAAATTTAAATATGAGCGCTAACATTTAAAGAAAAACAACAGCACTTCCATCAAACTAAATGAGACTAACCTTTGGCAGCAATAAAAAGTGTGATAGCTGTGAGATGAACTCTCTTAAAGAACTACCAGAGCTATCACTAGAGGTCTATGTTATTAAAATAGAAATTAATAATAGAAAATAAATGGCAATAAATGTGAGGGAGACAGAGAGGAGGAGAAAGGTATTAATGAAATTCCTATACAAACTGAAGAAATAGAAGTATACTTGTGTGAGCTGTGTGAGAGAGATTTCGCTCATAAATCAAGCTGGTATAGACATATGAAGGAGCATAGAGAAGCCAAGCCTACTGTATACTTAAATCACGACAAAATCGATGGGAAGTATGATTGCTTTGAGTGCCATAAGTAGTACTCTCATACAAGAGACTTGAAGAAACATCTTTTAAAAGCTCACAAAAAAGACATAGAAATTGAAAAGCATGAAGTTGAGTTGAAGCTTCTCAACAAAATAAAATTGAGGGAATATTCTAAAGCTGTAGTGCCTGAATAAGCTAGTGAGTTAGAGTACGTAAAGAAGGCACGTAATCAACTAACCTCTGAAATCACAAAATTCATGATCAAAATTCAATACAAGAAAATACCAGTTCTTGCGTAGATATTTTTAGATACTTCTCTTTAAAGTTATCTTATTCTAGAGGACTCCTTTCATAAGAAATTATCAATGATCATCAATACGCATACAAGGTGTATCCCTTCAACTATCTCTTAAGTGATGATAAATATTAGATGGACTTTACAAATGAGTATCAAGTACTCACTCAAGCAAAGTTTAAAGAGTGTAGTTACTTAATCATGCTAGATGCTATTCTCCTTGCCAAAGATCATGTTGCTTTCAGACTCCCACTCTATGAAATGACTCTAAGAGATTTCATAACAGATCAAAGGAATCATAAGTAACTTGGATAAATAGCAACTCAGACCATAAAATGCATTAAAGAGCTTCACAAGTTAGGGTTTGTTCACAGAGATTTAAAGCCAGAAAATATTATGATAAACTTTTCTCCAGTAAGAGTCGCAATAATAGATTTCAACAGAGCCTAAAGAGTGGAAGTCTCAAGGCTTGGAACTGTAATGGGAACTCAAGGCTATTATCCAGAAAGAGAAGACTGGAGG
>ARYC01002711.1:0-14908 GCA_000711775.1 Oxytricha trifallax
ATTCAGATTGGTACTGCTACCAATTAGGTTTTGAACCTTTTTGAACTTTTCCATTAAAACCTCATTAGTTTAAAAGTAGACACTAATTAAGTTTTGGTACTATTAAATTGGTACCAATTAAAATTAAACGAATTTAGTACCAGTACTAATTAAATTAAAACAAATTTAGTACTAATTTAATGGAACTAAATTGATTAAAATGGAGCTCCATCTATGTACTTTGTTACAGCTTCTGCAAACTTTCTCCACGTATCTTTGCAGGATTGACCTCCTATAAGATCCCCATATTTAATAGTAGGATTTTAAAGAATAGGATCCAGAAGTCTATAAATTATAATTTGAAATTCATTTATAGGAAGAGGAACAAAGATGGAATCACTCAATGATCAAATGAAAAGAGTCGAGACTCAAGAAATGATCTCAAGATTCAGAAGTAAAGAGGATCTCTATCGATACTTAACTTTACATGGTAAGATAAATAGATGACTTTTAACATATTATACAGTTGGTTTATTCCTTCCAACGATGGAAAGGTACCAAAATTTCATTCTTGAAAGCAATACTTTGTGAGGAGAAGAAAGCTTCTAAAAATAAAGAGATTAAACTAATCGAAATTCCCAACGACCTGAGATTTCAGTCACTAATCTTTATGAGAATGCCATGTAAGATGAGGAAGTGGTAGTTTACCTTCCTACCAAGAAACAACTCTCTAATAATCTCCCAGAGAGGAACTTCTTCTTTGGTGTTCTTTTTACGATAAAAGAGGATTATCTCAGAGAAATTATTGAAGAAGCACATAAGAAACGATATTCTATTTCTCATGAAGACTAGAAGAAGCAAGGCATTCTAATAAGCTCAGCTTGGCTAGAGGAACTTAAGAAGCATCCTTATCTTTCAAATAAGCTTTGACATATAACTTTGTAGGAAAATCTGGCACTGCTATATATCTTATGAAAGAGCATGCTAAGGTTCATAGAGAGAGAGAGAAAGTCACAGAAAATTCATGAAGTGAGCAAGAGACTTTATAAAGATGTTTAAAAGCTAGATGAAATGAACATAGATGCAGGAGCTGGCACAAAGAGAAGAAATATGGGCCCAAGCAAGCCATAAGAAGAGGAGAAGAAGGAGAAGCCAAACCCATTTATGGGCCAGTTTAATATGTGAATATATTCATTCGTTTAAATCTAAAACTTATTTATAAACATTCATTCTTCCCTTTCTCGCACAAATTTTTGTCTTATCTACGCTCACTCTCTTACAGCTGCTTTGAATCAAGTCTACTGTATCGATGGGCAAGTCGTGCATAAGATGATACAGCAGAAGCTTCTTGTAGTGAGTCTTTATTTAACTCCAGTAGAATTCTATTCCATTAAATTAAGGGCTGTAAGGAACGTTGTATTACAGGAGTTATGTTTAACTCTTCATAAGCTTTCTTAGACTCCTTAGTCTTATGAACTGATAGGTTATCAACAAACAGGATGATCTCTTGGTTGCTATACTTCTCTCTGAGCTTATGTAGGATCTCTATATACTACTCTCGCTTAATAGAGCGAGGGTGAATCACATAACTCTCTAAGCCTGAATCTTCACTTATACCAGCTAAAATTGCATGAGTGACTACCTTCACCTTTTAGTAATAAACTTCTATGTTATCATACTTCTTGTACCATGACTTATTAATAAAAGTGTTGAACGTAAACACAGCTTCATCTGCATGTATGAACTTGATGTTATTATCAATAGCTCTCTGCATTTAATCATATATATAGTTTAAATTATTACTATAAAATGGCACTGTAAAATCAATCACTCTCTTAACTCTGTTGACAGTCTTGAAAGTAATACCATTTCGTCTATAAATATTGGCTATAGTCTAAAGAGAGATACGCATGTCTGGAAACTTGCGATGAAACATGACAGCTCGTTAGTCAAGAGGAAAGTGAGCCCAATACTTTAATGTCTTAAAGTCACAGAGATAGTCAATATGGACCTGTGAGAACTTTTATTTTCTTGCAGGATGTTTTCAAGAGCCTGAGTTATAATGTTAAACAGCTAACAAGCAATGATACCTAACAGTTGGGGCACTCTTGTGTAGGAGTCTTGCTATGGCTGTATAATTCAACACTGGTTTGACTTAGTCTATATTAATACTTGTACCATACCTAAGCTTAAGCAGTAAATCTAAATATTACTCATCATAAATAGACCCTAAATTTCGCTAATTTCTATTTCTCATTTTGGAAATTGGCCTAATTTCTCTATTAACCCCAATAAGACCCCAACTATACCCTACAAATCAAAGCACTTATAAACCTCACTAAGGGGCTTTAGGGTTTTGATTTCAAGCAAGATCCTAGAGCTGGAGTAGTTCAAGCCACTCATAGGATCCCGAGATCTCACAAAGTTTGTGAGCAAATTTATCCTTAATAGAACAACTTAAAGCTACTCTAAATTAGTCAAAGACCAAAAGTCTAAGGATTTAAATGAAATATAAAGTCAGGCTAAAGTCTAGATGAAAGTAACAGGCTCTAATTAAGTTCTCTAGAATGGGAAGGAGCTCGTTGACGAAAGGATTGATAGCCACAATTCGCAAGTCAACTACGGTGCTAAAAACTCAAGAGGTTGACTGTTGCCACAAATGCTCACAATTTCCAATTAATATATAATAATAAATCAATGAATATAAACTAGCTGATTAAAATGCAATTTTATCAAGAGTTGAAGTCAGTAAAGCAAATGAGGAGTCTATTTGCACAAATTTAAATTGCAAGAAGATAATTAAACAAATAATGTAGGAAAAGGAGAATTAAAGTCATCAATTTGATTAAAGATTAAAAATAGTGGAGCAAGAGAGGGACGAATTAAGGGAAAAATGTAAGGAATTAGAACAATAAATTTTGGAAATCTTTTCAGAAACAATCAATCAGAACTAGTAAAGGATTAAATAGTTTCAGAAAAATGTGTCAAGCGATAATAAAATGAAATATTAAAATCAAAATAATAAAAAAGCAACATGTGACGATAAATACCTGCTAGAACATCAAAGCTCCACAAAGAGATCAATACAAGAAATGGTACAGGATATGAAAAATGGTATTAAGAAAAAGCATCAGATGAAATTCTTCGACTGGGGATTGAGGCAGACTATGGGTGATTCAGTTTCCTATTAGGGATCAATTCTAGAAAACAAGCTCTGGGATCAAGTGATAAATGATGCAAAAAGAGGATTAATTGGAAATTTATTTGATGTAATCGTGGCTGACGCTCCTTGGGACAGTACTGCAATCAATCTCAACTATCAAACACTCTCAGACTCTCAATTTATGACTAAGATTCCAATCCATAGATTGCAGTAAAATGGCTATATATTTTTATGGATTACCAACAAAAAATTAGAGGTAGCATTACAATACTTAGAGAAGAATGGATATGAAAGAATCGAGTTAATTACATGGATCAAGATCAGCAAAGAGAATCTTTTGAGGGACAATATAGGATTTTATCTAAGACATTTTACTGAGTTTTGCATTGTTGCTAGGAAGAAAGGCAAATTTGCTGAATAATCAAAAATAACCAAAACTCATAATACCCCAAATATAATAGTGGAAAAGGTAACTGAATCCTCCAGAAAGCCAGAGCAGCTTTATCAGCTTATTGAGTAATTTTGTCCATATGGCAAATATTTAGAGATATTTGGAAGAGTGCACAATCAAAGAGAAAAATGGGTAACAATTGAGAATGAGTCCATCACAAGAAAGAAGCCTAAACAAGAGAATGCCATAAGAAAAAAAAATTCACAAAGCAAACCTTAAAAGCATTAATCCTCAAAAGCTTATTATAATTTGACAAATCATTTTACAATCAATAATAAATAAATTAAATTAATTAAGATTCACCTATTCCTATTCTTAATTGACTTAACAGGGTTTATGTCTCTTATAGCAAGATTTCTATATGAAAGTGTTGAAGGTAAACACAGCCTCGTCAGCATGAATAAACTTAATATTATTCTATTAGGCTCTCTGCATTTAATTATAAATATAATTTAAGTTATTGTTGTAAAATGGCAGAGTGAAATCAATCACTCTCTTGATACGATTCACACCTTTGTAAGAGATACCATTTCGTTTATAAATGTTTGCAACAGACTATGCAGAGATCTTCAACTCAGGGAACTGGCGGTGAAACATAGTAGCTCGTTGGTCGAGAGAGAAGTGAGCCCAATACTTCAAAGTTTTTTCATTAATAAGATAGTCAATATGCTTCTATTGAAACTTTGACTTCCTCTAAGGCATAGAATTCAGCTATTATTGCTTAAGTTATACAGCTATAAGGCAGTGGGAGCGAACAGTTGATGGACTTCGCTTTAAGAGCAGTGCAATTGACTTATAATTAAGTACTGGTTTGACTTATTCACTGTATATATCACATCCATATCGCAGTTTAAACACTAAATCTATATACTCTTCATCATAAATAGACCCCAAAAGCTTGTTATTTTAGTCTCGCATTTAATTAATAACCCCAACCCCTAACAAATTCCCTACAAATCAAAGCACTTATAAACCTTATTAAGGGGTTTTGGGATTTCAATGATACAAAATGCCTTGATAAACTATAATAGTCAATTATAAGACACTCTGGTAGAATATCGGCTGAGAGGTTAGAAAATTTAGTAAGCATAAAAGGCTGTAAGTTGACATTTTTAATGAGAATTTTATACGTTTTAGTAAATTAAAATACTCCTAATGAAGTTTTGTTTATCTAGGAAGTCCTCCAAATCAAGTTTGAACTTAATTTGGAGGTAAGATTATTAAGCATTTTTAAATTTAATATGCTCTTAATTACGTTTTAACCTTAAAATTTAACTCCTAATAAAGTTTGAACTTAATTTGGAGGACCTCCTAAAATAATTAAACATTATTAGAGCTAGATTGATAAAAATGGAAATAAATCTGTGAAACTTGGAGCAAGTTTTTCAATGCTTCTCCTCATATCTTTTCAAGGTTGACCTCCAGTAGGTCCTCCCTATTTAGTAGTAAGATTTTAATAAACTTAGAATGGATATCCATAATTTTAAATTTCATTAACATTTCTAGAAAGAGGAAGCAAGATGGAGTCTATGAATGATGCAATGAAGAGAATTTAATCTCAAGATTTAATAGGAAAATTTCGAAGTAAAGAGGACCTTTATAGATATTTGGTATAGCAAGGTAAGTTCTTAAGTAAGATTAATAAATCCATTATAGTTGGACTCTTCTTGCCAACTTAGGAGGGAACTAAAATCTCATTCTTAAAAGCCTTACTGAGTGAAGAGAAAAAAGCTTTTAAGTCTAATGAAATCAGAATGATCGAGATACTTAACTACCCTGAAATTTCAGTAACAAACCTCTATGATGATGCTATGAGTGATCCAGATGTTGCTCTCTACCTTCCATCAAAGCTGCAACTCTCTAATAAGTTGCCAGAGAGAAACTTCTTCTTTGGTGTCCTTGGAACTCTGAAACCTGAGTACTTAAATGAAGTTATTTAAGAAGCTCACAAGAAACGCTACAGCATCTCTCCTGAAGAAAAAGAGAAGCAAGGTATTAAAATAAGTGATACCTGGCTGTAGGAACTTCAAAAGCATCCTTTCATCTCAAGTAAGCTTAGTCTTCTAACTTTATAGAAAAACCTGGTACTGCTATATACTTGATGAAAGAGCGCAGCAAATTAAACAGAGAGAGAAAGTCTCAAGTAAAGCATGAATTGAGTAAGAGAGTCTACAAAGATTTCTAAAAGCCGGACGAGATGAACATAGATGCAGGGGCTGGCACTAAGAGAAGAAACATGGGCCCAAGCAAGCCTTAAGAGAATGAAAAGAAAGAGAAGCCAAATCCCTTTACGGGCAAATTTAATATGTGAAAACTTATTTATATACACAAAATCTCCCTTCTCTTGCGCATACTTTAGCTTTCTCATCGCTGACTCTCTTTAGCAGCACTCTTAATAAAATCTACTGTATCTATCTTTAAATCATGCATCAAGTGATAGAGTAGAAGTTTCTTGTAGTGGCCTTTCAATAACCCCCAATATAATTCAATTCCATTGAACTAAGGGCTGTAAGGAACATTAAATACAGGTGTTATACTTAGCCTTTCATATTCCTTCCTTGAGTCTTTAGTTTTATGAACTGATAAGTTATCAACGAACAGAATAATCTCTTAGTCAGCGTACTTACTCTGAGTTATTGTAAGAACTTAATATATTATCCAGTCTTTAAAGAGCGAGGGTGGATAACATAAGTCTCAAGCCCACTATCTTCACTGATTCCACCAAGGATTGCATGAGTTTATACCTTAACCTTTTAATCATAAACTTCTATATTACTATACCTCTTATACCAAGACCTCGATATAAAGGTATTAAACGTGAATACAGCTTCATCAGCATGTATGAACTTTATATTAAGCTCTTAAGACCTCTGCATTTAATGAATATATAATTTAAACTGCCTTATAAAATGAAACATTAAAGTAAATCACTCTCTTAATGCGATTGACTGTCTTGTAGCACGTTTATATATGTTAGCTATCGATTAAGCAGATATGTGAAGTTCAGGAAATTGGCGATAAAACATCACAGCTCTCTAGGATAGAGAGAAATGAGCCCAGTATTTAAGAGTCTTTTCATTAATTAGATAGTCAATATGATGTTGCTAAAATTTTAGAGGTCTTTTAGGCTTAGAATTAAGTAGCTATCTCTTTAAATCCAATGATAATAGACAGTGAGACCTCACAGTTGCTGGAGATTTATGGAGTAGCCTTGCTATAGACGTATAATTAAGAACAGGCTTGAGTTATTCACTATATTCATCACATCCATAACGCAACTTAAACAATAAATCTATATACTCACTGTCATAAACTGACCCAAACCTCGCATATACTCACTCAAAATACTAATATTTAAACATTAAACCCCTACATAAACCCTATTAAAACCCTTATAAAGTATGCACTAATAGTCTACTTTTATCAATCAAAAACTCAATCAAACTACTGAAAGGGTTTTGGGGTTTTGATTATAAGAGAAATCTAGTTACGAGTCTTATTATATCTCAGTACTTTTTATTATATTGAGGAAAATTAAACCATCTTAATAATCATTTAGTCATGACCTTAAAATAATTCCAAAAGCTTAAAGAAATTATAATTCACAATAGGAGGCAATATAAATATGGATACAACTTTATTAGAATCAGTGAATTAAGGAATTTTACTAAATCTTTAAGTTTTAAACCTCAAAAATATTTCCTTAAACTGCCCACACATCTAAAATAACTTATTTTAATAAATGGAAGATAATAAGCAGATAAGGCTAAAGAAGTTAAAGTTATGCATATACTCAAAGGAAAATTCGTTAGCGCTTGCTAAATATTTGACTAAACAAGAATCTATAGAACAATTAAAACTAAAAGATTTATAATAATTAATTTTATTAACGTTTTCATATTTAGGTTTAATAAATTACATATGAATTTTATATCAGAAAATGAAAGTTAAAATTTAGGTATTTTTAATTGCATCTTCATTTTATGAACCTTAGAGTCAATATACATAATGATTATTATAATATTTTATATAATTAAATGGAAAAGACTTCAAAATGAAGAATGGAATTAAAATCATAAAACTTTCAAAAAAAATTTTACCTTAAAATTGAATTTAATATATATTTCAACATAATTTAAAGAAGAATCTCATTTGAAAATTTGGTCACTCTATTAAATAATTTATTGCTAAATTATAATCTATTCTTGAAATAGATCGATAACTGAAATAATAGAGTTTATAAATTTATTGTTGCTACTAATTTAAAAATATAAATTATTTAATCAATTTATTCGACTTTTTTTACTGATATAAAGTATGTATATTATAATATATTTATTTTTATTTAAATTAAATTCTTAAGAATCATTTAAGCATTTTTATCTTAATTTTATTTACTAATTTATTCATTATAATTTCAAATCTCATTTTTGAAATCAAGCTATACTCATACTTTTTTTCAACTTCAATTTAATTTATTTTATTTTAATTGCTTTACAGAAATCTAATAATCTATTAATATAATGATAAATATTAGTGAATATTGATTTAAATTAGTTTACTTGCTTTTTTAAGACAATAGTAATCTGGAAACTCTAAAGATGTATTAAATTATTTACATATAATTTAGCTAATTAATTTCATTAGATGAGAGGTATTAGGATCCAAACAGCTTTAGCCAAAATCTTATCAACATCATCTCTTAAAAACCTATATATATCTACTCAGAATTTTTAGAGCAATATATTTCAAACTAGGATCAATAAGTTTACTACAGGTATAAATTTATGTATAATTTGAGATAATTAGTCATGCATTTAAATTAAAAAATCTCATAAATTTTTATCATTTAGTACTAATACAAAAATAGCATATAAATAAAGAGAACATGAATGGCTTTTATGATCATAAAGTTTATGACTTCAATGAACCAATCAATATATCTTTAATGCAAAAATTAGAAGTGTATATTAATGATTATTCATTTTTATGTTCAATTAATTTTATAATAATTTTTCTTATTAAAAAATCTACTTAATTTAATAATAAACCAATAAAAACTATATATGAAATTATAATTTCCATTATTATATTTTTAATGTATATTATATAAATTCATTCAAAGTAAGGGATCAATCAAGTTAATAAGAAGGAAAAGTGAATTAAGTGTTTTAAGAATAATTCTCGCAACTGATTTCTTCCCGTAATGTTAAGATTGCAATAAATTTTGTTATTTTATTTGTTAATTTAATGCAAGACTTGTTCTACAATAGTAATAAAATATGTTTGATGCCACTCAAACTTAAATAATTTAAAATTGACACTAATAAATAATAAATTAAATTTATTTTAAATGTGTTAATTATAGTTTTATTACTTTGCTGTCAATTGCTCTTGAAGAATTATATAATAATATAGAATCATAAACTATTAATCAATGTAGCTTACAAATATTAATGCTAGAGTTTAAAGAAGAACCAAGAATTTAAATAAATTTATTTTTTAATCTATAGTGAATATTAAGTTTAAAAGTTAGAAGATCAACTGTAGAAATTATCTAAATGTTAATTTATATTTAATTAATTAAAAATTCTCTTTTAGATAAATTTTTAATTTAATCTTATTTTAGTAAAATTAGATTACAATTACAAGAAAATGAACAAGACGCTATTTATTTATACAACTCACATGAAGTTATAATTAAAATAGAAAGTAAAATTATGTTTATTAATTATAGAATAATTCTCAGATAAACTATAAAAATTTAAGAACGTATTTTTAGAGGGAGTAGGAGATTTAAATGATAAAAGATATTGTGGTATAAGAGAGTAATTTACAGTAGACAAATTCACTATTAAGAGATTTAAAGAGTTCAAGTTCTAAAACTAGGGACGTAAGAAAGATATTTAATTGTGATTCTAAATATATCTTATCAATGAATATGTCTTAATTTATAAGTTTCTGGCTGTTTTAAACAAATTCAAAAACAAAATTATATTTTTATAATTCTTTAAATATAATTATTGCTTAATTTAAGAAATTAAACTTAGAAATCAAATATATAAAAATTATCATATAGTAAATTAAAATAGACAAATTTTAAAACATATTGAAAATTTCAATATGTATCAACAATAACAAGATTTTATTAATGTCTGTATTATTATAATTGTTATTTTAATTAATCTAGCTAGAAAGCTTGCCTTTAAATGATTTATTCTAACAAATTTTAATAATGCTCATCAATGAATTAAAAAGCTCAAAATATTTTATAAAAAAGAAGCGATTATTATAAGTTTATATAAATAGGAATTATATACAAAATTTTTAATCATCCAAAATAACTGAGTTCAATTGGGTCAAATTTATTTATTTGTTACTTATTTGCTTATTAGGTCTGAATCTTATTTATTAATCTCAATTTAATTTTTCAATTCTATATTCTATTTTTAAATATCAAGATTTAAAAGTCTTGGTTGAAAATTATAATAAGATTTCAATTAATTTATCATCTTTTTACTTAAATGCAAATAAAGTCAGTTCAAAAGTAATAAAAAGGATTTTGAATTTCTTAATAACAACAATTAAAATAGAAAGTAATTTATTAAATTTTTCAATTTTTATTCCTGAATTTTTATTAAAAAAGTATATATATATATATCCAGAGTTACAAAATTTGCAAAAATAATTAAAAAGAATTTAAATGTAATAAGCAATTATTTCACTAATGCTGTTGATAATTAAGATTATACTGGAAATTAAACTGAATATAAACTATAAAATTAAAATTATAATTGTCGTAATCTTATCTTACTTTTATTTATCGAGTTGAGGCAATATGTTGGCCATATAGTTAGCGCCTGAGAATTTTAAGCAAATTAGTTGAGTAAAGTCCATAAGGACTCACATCTAGTCTCTATTATTCCAAATTAGGACCCATAATCAATAATTATATTTTGAAAATCAAAATAATAAGGAAAAATAAAACATATGAAATGTTGTAATTTTGATTGTTTTATGTTTAAGTTAATATAAGCTAATAATTTTATATTTTATAAATAGTATGGTATAGAAATATAATACATGAAGAATGAATTCTTGGTTCAATCAAATTTAAATCACTATTAACTTAAATTAGAAATTGATTTTAATGTTAAAAAATTCAAACATCACTATTAAAATCATTAAAGGTAGTATAAACCCAAATATTTAAAAAAATTCCTTTTCAATAATATAGAATAATTATAAATGATATAGAATCCCTGTACTAACATTTGGCATTTAGTATTGTGCTTAAATTTAAATGCCACTATTAAGTGCTCTTCTATCGCGCTGACTGTCGTTTAATTGTCTCATAAATATAAAATACAATTAAAATCTCTCCTTCTGCTCTTCCCTGCCTTCGTTACAATTTCTCTTGTATATCACACAAAAGTAAATTTCAAATATTGCAAAGTATATGATAGAGAATAAGTAACCTAATTAATAAATTTTCATATATTTCCTTAAAACCTTCTACTATTTGAAATAATTTATATACCTGTCATTGTGATACTGAAAGGGAATGCACTTCCCACTGTAAGAACTGATCTGCAAACAATCATAACAGAAATTGCAAGTAAAATCTATATTATATGCAGAAGATATTCTTAGTCTATAAGCAATTAGTTTCCATTAAGAGCCTCCATCCGTGCACTTAACTATGATGTACATGAGCGTTCTGGGTAAGTAGACTAGTACAAATATCAGAATAGGAACTGCAAGCAAGTATTTAAAGACCGCAAGCATCAAATCTAATTTATTTAATAATTTAAAGTTTATATTAAAAATTATTAAATTTTGGTTTAATAATATTAATTAATTCATTTTGATTGAAGATATAATACCCTATTTATTCTTCAGAGTATTCGTACTCAAAGTAGAATATTTCTCTGTTAGCATACTCTTTAGATGGTATAATGTTTTTGTACTTTTGGTAGTAAACTCCGATATTATAACTACTATCAAAGTTTTATATATTTTGGTTTGCTTCTACAATTCCATATATAACAAATGCAAGACCTATTATGTCTAAGATGAATATAATTAGAACTGCAGTATTCAATTTGAAGAAGCAGCAGCACGTATAAGTCATTCGAAGTTAAGTTTAATTTCAATGCAAGACTTTGAGTTAATTAATGATTATTAATTTTACTAATTTCTAATAAATTTTAAAATAAAAATTCAATTGCTTTAAGGATTTCGCAATTTATTTTGTATTATTTATTTAATGATATTCTCAATAAAATATATCTTACTTATTTTTAAATCTGTAATTTTTACATATTTTTTTATAAAATTTAGAATGCCATTTGAGGACTCTTTAACCTTAAAACAATATATAAATTTACTTAAATTTGCTGGTAAATTGATAATAAAAATTGAAGAATTTATTTATATAATATTTTTTTTCATTATTAAGCAGACGAGATAAGTTTTTTTACTAATTTTTTATGATACTTAATCATATTTAGTTAAGTTGAAAATTTAAGTATAAATAAATAATATAAATGATATATCATTACATTATTTTTAATTTAAATTATTTATAATAATAACCTAAATTAGAAAAAATTCTGATATAAATATTAATTGTCTCTTGTTTATATTTTATGATTCTTAAAAAATTTTATATAATCATTTAAAATGAAAGAAATTATTAATGAATTTAAAAATATAGTACCTAAGAATGAAATAGATTAAAATCAAAGAGAATTTCATTTGCAAATTAATATATTAAAATATTAATTTTCTTGTTGTTTGTTGAAAATCATAAATTAAAAACTTATAATAAATATCAAAATAAAAATAATTAAATTGTTTACCATAAATAGATAAAATTAGCAGGCTAACTGAGATACATTTACATTATATATATACAAAAAATTGATTATAAATATGTATCTATAATCATATTGTTCACCCGAGCCACACCAACCCTCCCCCACCCCAAACCAGCCCCCCCCCACCTCCATATAAATAATTTTTTTCAGTGTAATTTTTCTTGCCATGCGGGCGGCTATTACATATTATGATTTATTTTTATAAGATTCACTACATCCGTCATCAATTTTGTGTACATGCTCCCATAGGAAAATATTTAAAACTCCAAACAAATGTTATTTTTATATATAATATTAAATATTTTTAGATAAGAAATATTTTTGTAACATTCATATTATTGTACTTTTAATAAGTTAACCATAAAATTCCTTTTTTAACTGGAATGTATATTTATTTGGAATAGTATGGTTAACTTATTAAAAGTACAATAATATGAATGTTACAAAAAAAATTCTAATCTAAAAATATTTAATATTATATATAAAAACATTTGTTTGGAGTTTTAAATATTTTCCTATGGGAGCATGTACACAAAAATGATGACGGACGAAATGAATCTAATAAAAATAAATCATAATATGTAATAGCCGCGCAGGGCAAGAAAAATTACACTGAAAAAAAATATTTATATAGAGGTGGGGGGGCTCGGTGGGGTGGGGAGGATGTGAACAATATTAAATAAGTTTAAATATATAGCAAAATCACTATGTAGAATAATTGCCAAAGAAATTTCATTTATTTATTTTTTAATGATTTTTCTTTAATTTCAAATAAATTAGTTGATTATTTAAAGAGATTTTTTTTAAGATTTCAAGTTTATCTACTAATCTGTAAATTACTGGAATAAAGTTATACAATTGAAAATGCTATTTTATAACAGACAGTATGTAACAAAATATTCCTTAAAATCATTCAAAACTGAATTTAATAAGAAATTATAGAATCATAAATTTAGACTAAAACAACAATGCTAATGTTTATACTTTTAAACTGTAAAAATAAGCTGAATTTTAATCTAAAAATATTCTTAAATAATTTGATATTTAACATTTGTAAAAATAAAAATTATAGTATTTTTAATTTAATAAATATATGTCATTAAAGTACTATTAAATTTAAATTATCTACCGTTTAAAATATATAAGAAATTAATCGTAAAGTATTACCTCACATTGAGTTTATAGATTGAGGCATTACTTAAGCTATATTACTAAGTTAAATATTTTGCAAATATTGATTGTTTTATACCTCCTAAGGACTGGCATCTAGAGTCTTCTATATTGAATATGGAATCATAATCTTTAATATTTTATTTAATTTAGAAATAAAAAATTGATTTCATAAATAAATCAAAATTAAGGAATCATTATAATTTTAATCTACATCCATGCTACTAAAATATGTTTATTTGTAAAAAGGGAATTAATATGAATAAAATGAATTAAATTTATTTGTTCAGCAGTAAATTTTGAGTTCCTTATTATTTATAGTTTTAAACATCTTCTAATGTTTTATATAATCATAAATTTTATCCTCGAAATAAATTAGGAATGTTATATGAAACTCAAATTATAGTTAACTTTTATATAAATTACAATTAAGTGATTTTAAAATAATATTATTAATCCTAGTAATACCGCTAGTAACAATACCCTATGATTAACTATAATTTCCTCGATTTTAATTTTGCATAAAACACTAGCTATCATTTATCTATCTCAATAATTCTAAAGAAAAATTAAATAATTTTTACCTCCAGCGTTGATCGATCTTACCTTATTAATAATATTGCTTGTAAATTATACAGAATTAAATCTCAAAAATAATAAAGTATATAAGCGAGAATGAGTAAGCTAAATAATAATAATTCTATATTAATTTGTAAATTAAAATGAATTCTAATTATTTAATTTGTTTTATCAAATAAAATATATCTAAGAGAGTGTCAGATGGTAAAAGCCTTCTATATTAACAGAAGTACAAATAATACTAACAGCAGTCTCAAGCAAAAAAGCATAAGTGCTAAAAATAATCTTGTTCTATAACCTTTATTTCTCCATCTAATATTTTATTACTTACATTTCATTATTATATATAAATAAGTGTTATTGGTAAATAAACCAATGTTAGTTTCAATAGTGAAAATGAACACAAAAACTTAAATATGCCTAATAGCAAGTCTGATTTATGTTTTTAAATATTATTGCTAAATATAATCAAATAAATATAAAAAAGTCAAAAAGTGCTCTGCTATTTTTATAAAAATATTTCAATAATTAAATGTTTTTTTAATTTTCATAATTATCAAATTTTAAAGTTAAAGCTTTATATTATGGCATGGACTCTATAAAATCAGATAAGAAATATCCCTTGTATTTTTTAGTGAGATCAAACTGGCCGAGCGTCATATTCAGGGTCTTAGATGAAATTAT